>JABUQX010117933.1:25000-27570 GCA_015478945.1 Trachelipus rathkii
TATAATTTATTCTCGATATTTTGAATAATCTTAATAAACACACACAAAAACTTTTATCTGTCGCCCAGAAGATTAATCAGATATAACTTTATAAAATAAACTTCATATCTACATTTTTTGAGTGCGGCATTTCGGTCTATTAGCAGTAGATTCAGAGTCATATTATTACTGTCATTCTCCCCTTTGACAAAGTGAAATAACTAACAAAAATTAATGTCAGAGTACATAAGCACATGTGCTTTCTGCATCTCTCGAACTCCACCTGCGGTAATTTGCTCTATCATCTACATTACTATTAATATTCCACTATTCAATCTGTGGACTCTATTCTAAACACTAGAGTACAAGTGCAAATAGATATTAACTTCAGTCATTTTGGTAAACCATCTCAGGCTGAGTGCGTTTATAGCGAGTATTTGTTTTGAAAGCAGGAATATATTAGTCAGTGCTTAAAAATATAGAAATTTGCTCTATCCCTGGTTCTCTCTCACATCTCCTAAGCGTCTAGAGTGTGTACTCTACGGAGTTAATATATGAGATATCGCCTAATGCATTCTATCATTGTGTTAGCGGCTCAACGTGCGAGTCAGAATAAAATTTCTCATATATTATTCCATATTAGTAAGAATCAAAATACTCTCTTATATATACCCAATCTTATCTAATATTTAAATATTATTTTTTATAACGCTCAACATACACTATATATGAGACGATTCTCCTCTCGAGAGTATAAATTAGATTTAGTAACACAATTCTCTGAGTTAAATGTCGCATGATAACATATAAACACACTTCAGCCACAGCGATCAGATACATCAAATACCGTAAGGCATACTACCAAAAACCTTCTCTGTTAAAACACATATAAGATCTCTCTATTATCAAATTACTCATTACTCATCTCAACTATATGATTATAAACCTAACTATTATATATATGCAATATAGTTGTTACCTCTGTGCTTACTTTATATCCTATACTGACTCTTCTCTGGTTTCCTTTTACAAGTGGTATTGTATCATACAGTCGACTGTCGTATCACAAGATAAATATTTAACTGTGACTCTATTCTCTCGCTCCGACACAATAACACATCCTGCTCTTCTTACATACTCTCCCTCATGTTCCTCACAATCTGTGTCGTGCATGTGATGTCTTCTTTCTAGATATTGTATATTTTTTGTAATGATAGTCGTGGCGCTGCCTTCACACTGAGAACGAGTAGTACTCTACGTCTCAGTTACTTTCATACTCAATATTTATTAGTATAAATGCGTACTGCAGTAAGTGACACTTCCTCGAAGTATATAAAATACATTCTTAGTATGTAATCACATTAAATAAAATTAAAACCATTGTTTGCCAGTGGAGTGGACAGCATGCTCAAGCTTTATCATGAGTAAAAATTACCTCTCTGCACCCACTCTTAATTATATCATACGTGCAAAAGACTCATTCTCTCTTTCATCTCTTATTACAATTATACATCTCTATATACACAAACAAATAATATATACACAATCAGAGAGAATACACATATATACTCCTAACTCATAATCAATCACTCCTACAAATATAATAACAAAGGAGCTACTAATAGATAAACCATATATTCATGCACTCTAAATAGTGTTCTTCTTACCATTCACTATAACATATGAGTATACTCTCTCGATCGCTCTCAATATAGATATTATGGCTGCTTCTTATCAAGAGTCCATACTCATAATGCGTAATCTTGAGTCATTGTATGATTGCTCTCTCATCCTATAGCTATTGTTAAGTAGGTAGTAATGCTATTGACTTATAATATAATGACCTACAATATAACCTATCTCAGCTTTTTATTTTATCTATGAGTGAGTAGGTCTATGAGTATATAGTGCACCTCACATAGTGAGTTTAATTAACTCCTTATATCATATATATAATTCTAAATATAATTAAGTTATTCAGTAATTACTGATTTGTGAAACTGGTGGAAGTATACTCCATTATATAACTTCTTTCATTTTATAACTTATATAGATAAGATAACAATCAAACATCTCATATTATTCGTCATATGTTTATGCGATCGTAGTAGAAATACTATATCCCGCATTATTGTAATATTGTGTAAATGCATACTATTTCTATACATTACTATTTCTCATATAATTCCACTGTTGCTATCTCATAATATATTACAACTGAAATCCACTCAGCCTACATTCTTTTAGTTCTCACGTTAGAGCTTTAAAATATTCTATATCACATGAATGAGTTCCAACTATTATACTATCTATTCTTTATTAATATATATATATTTATATATATATATATTATTATATATTATATTAATAAATATATTAATATATAATATATATATTAATTATTAATATATATACTATATAATTAATAATATATAATATATATATATATATATTATATATATATATATATATTTATATTATATATATTAATTATATTATTATATATATATATATATATATATATATAATAAATTAATTATATATATATATTATATTAATATATATATATTATATATATCATATATATATAT
>JABUQX010117934.1:7500-22882 GCA_015478945.1 Trachelipus rathkii
GTTATTTCACCACATATGTAACAAAAATTATTCACTAAATTTACACATTTTCGTGGCATTTTGAAATAAATTTTACACTTCAAAAGCACTCCAAAACGAGAAATTCTGAAAAAAATAAAACATAAACAATATGAAACTCATATTCACATTAGCAGTTATTATGTTTATAACCTACAAACATCTGGGGAACTTTCTGTTATGTCAGTTGAGAGGTGTGACAACTCCCAAAAACAAAATTTCCCCCGTACTATAAATTTAGACTCTAAAAAATTACATGTCACTGTATCTCCAAAGCAAGAGATAATCGATCATTTTTGTGGTGATTTTTGAATTCAGCAGGTGGAAATACATAAGAATACGTTAATTTTGAGCTCAAAAGAATTTCATTGTTGTTCAGTGTTATTATATAATTATTTGATAGCTTTGGATTATTGTACTCTTATTTTTGATGTTATCAATTATTCATCATAGTTAGTTACGAATATTTTCCTTCCGTTGGTTTACTATATAAATTTTTAATTCGGAAGTACTATCCTTTCATTCAAAATACTTTTTATTATTTTTATGAGAATGTTAAAAAAAGAACAAATAAATAGAAGCAATGTTATTCCAAGTTTTTTTCTTTTAAAAAACGTTGGTTTTAAAATTTAAACCAAACCACCTTGGGGATAAAGATGTCATATAACTTTAATTAATAACTATAGTAAAGTTATGAAGGTAGAATCAAATTGAAAGGTAGAAGAAAAATGAATTGAGACTGAATAATGCAAGTATTATGGGAGCTCTTGGTGATGTCTAGGGAAACTTTGAGGTGGAGGCTCCATTATAAATAAATGAGGGTACACCACTGAAATCTCAAAGAAGGATACTGTTCATGGGCTGAGTTAAATGACCAGAAAGGAAGTGACTCAGCTAATTCGATCTGATGGACAACCAATTCGATCTGTTGGAAGAATAAATAGAAGAACTGTATTCCTCGGGGTAGGGAAAATCATTACACTAGTTAGTCTAAACACTTACCAGCAAAGTTAATGAACAGGTATTTAATTATTTTTTAAAGTATGACACGTGCTAAGCTTGATGAACGTACTTGTATAAAAAATGATCAAATTTGAGATCAGTCAAAAAAAGCTAACTTAATTCTAAACAATGTTTATAGTGTTTCTTTTCTGGTTTCTCTTTTGTTCGGGGTAACAGACTAATTCAAGTTTAACATACAATCTGTCAAAACGATTGCAGACACACGGGTTATTCGACTTGGTTGTGAAGTGCATAATAATCTAGTAAGTCCATTAGATAAAACTAAACTTAAAAACATCAGAGAAAATGCAACATTAGAAGTTCAGCTAGATTTTTGAAGATGTGTAAGCGCATCTGAATCTGAGACTGGTATTGAAATTGCTGTAGCCAAGAATAACAAATTCAAAAGAGTACGGACCAAACATTATTACTATCCGAATCCACAGACTTATTATCGCTACATCCATAATTTTATACATGTACTCCACTTTTAGATATTTATTATTACTCAGTTTTGTGTCAGAGATCTTTAAATCATAAAGAAATTATATCTTCCTTCCAATTTGTCATACCAAACAGTGTTACTGCCAGTATTAAGAAGAATAAAGGACATATAATACATTTTACAAGGGAAGGATCTTCCAATAAAGCCAATAGAGGAACTTATGTAAAAGCAGAATGGTACTTATGGAAGTTGAAATGACCTCAACAAACACATCACTCGAAGTAAACGGGAGCAATAGAGAACTAGTTACACTTTGTTCGTAGTACCACATTTCCAAAAATTTACACATCTTGTTCGCAATATGGCAATTTTACCGGTGTCTACTGCTTCAGTAGTGAAAGAAAGCTTTTCAACATTATGAACTTCTGAAAACTACTTGAGAAATACTATTGGAGCTGAAGACTTACTGGATTTGCTCTCCTCTACATACATCGAAATATTGACATAAAAACTGAAGAATGTTATCCGGACTTGCCACTATCATGCCCGGCCGATTCAAAGTTTAACATCAGGTAAGAGAATTTTAGCATTTATATAAATTATTCCCATTTTTCTTAGAATTTAATATTTTGTCCTTCCACTTTTATATATATATATATATATATATTATTATATAATATATATATATATATTATATATTATTAAATTATATATATATATATAAACTATATATATTTTATAACATATAATAATATTATAGAGTACTAGGTAGTACCATTCACAGAGGGGATTCCGGGTCGGGTTTGTCGGGCCCCGCAGAGCTGCCACCAGGAATCTTTCCTGAGCCTCTTTCTTAGGCAATGCCGTAAATTTTTTTGTCCGGGAAAATACTCAGATCACTACTCTCATGGGGTTTTTTAGATTTTCATTATTTATTTATTTTTTTTTTTTTAGATTTTTTTTTTTTTTTTTTTTTTTTTTTTTAGTTTTTATTTATTTTATTTTTTTTTTTATTTATTTATTTATTTTTTTTTTTTCGCGCGGATTTTCCCCCCCCCCCTTAAGGGTGGGGGGGGGGGGGCGTTTCGGAATTCACCAACGCGTTTTCGCTTAACGCAAGGCCCCGCAACCGCGCCCGACCGCGCAGCAACCGCACCGCACCGCACCCGCACTGCACCAAGCCGGACCGTTTTTTTCGCTGTTTCGCATTCTCTTTTTCTATAACTCATGAATGTATTTTAATATCCACGAATGCATCACTATAGACACATACACTCACCCTTATACACACACACACCTCACATTGCCCAGTCCTTCCTCCTACCCCGTTTCATTCACCGTATCTCTATACCCATTCCATTCCAACCGTGACTGCTTTATCTGTCTGTGCTCTCCAAGGAGGTATTCCCCATCCCTCTAAGTTTTTCCAATGATCTTTGATGAATGACGGCTACTCACTCATATCATCATATATATATTATATATATATATAATTATATATATATTTATATATATATATATAATATATATATATATATAATATAATAATATATATATATATATAGTAGTTGCGCGACGTCCCTCTTCTGGAAGGTTTCAAAGGTATCCTGAACCCATTGGCCCTTCTTTAAAGGAATGGTCGCCACATGTCATTTTATACTACTACTTAGGTATGTATATGTACCATGCGTTTGCGCATACATGTTATGCATCATGCGCATGCGCATAACATCTTCTATCTTCTGATGCGAATCATCCCCCCCACAAGAATGAACAAAGGAATTGTGGGAATTTAAAAAATGTGACCTATACCAGTCACTAACCGAACTGGAACTCGACCCGTAGCCTCTTAAGGAAGTGTATACGACTTAACTAATTGGGCTCCGTCTGAATGCCCTTTAATATATAAACAAATGTTACTTATATATATAAATCATTTTTATGCATACAAAAATTTTGGAAATAGCTATTTCCATATTAAAGTCTTAGAAAAAAGCCGCATCTCGATTTTTGCATTTTATACATATGCAAATTTTATATAATATATATATATATATATATATATATTATATATATATATATATATATTAATATATATATAATATTATATATATATATATATATATATATATATATATATATATATATTATATATATATATATATACAACGAGAGAGAGAGAGAGAGAGAGAGAGAGAGAGAGAGAGAGAGAGAGAGAGAAAGCTATTTTTTGTCTCAGCGCTCCTTTCTGCGCAGATACTTTGCTATTACACACACACAACACCCCACACCTAGCCTACACCTAGCCTCCATATAGCCTAAACCCAGCCTCCACATAGCCTACAACCAGCCCTACACCCAGCCTACACATAGCTTACACCCAGCTCCACATAGCCTACACCAGCCTACACCTAGCCTTCACTAGCCTACACCTACACCTAGCCTCCACGCCATCCTTCACCTAGCCTACACCTACACCTAGATTCCACCCAGCCTTTACCTAGCCTACACCTACACCTAGCCTACACCTATCCTTCACCTAGCCTACACCCACACCTACACTAGCCTCAACCCAGCTAACCTAGCCTTCACCTAGCCCTACACCCCGCACCACTAGCCTCCACCCATCCTTCAACTAGCCTACACCTACACCTACCTACACCTACACCTAATCTAACCTACACCTACACCTAAGCCTCCACCCAGCCTTCACCTGGCCTACACCTACACCAACACCTAGCCTCCACCCAGCCTTCACATAACCTACACCTAACCTACACCTAGACCTCTCCACCACCTTCACCTATCGTACAACTATACCTACCTACACGTGTCTCTAACAACTTTGATGGCTCAATTTTTTTGGCTCCCACTTTGATGACGTCATCTTTAGCGGTTCATCTTTGAGGTGTGCCATAAATAATAATAATAATAATATAATAATAATAATAATAAATATGATAATATACATAATATAATAATAATAATAATAATAATAATAATAATAATAAAATAATAATAATATATAATTAATTTATATATATATATATAGATATATATATATATATTTTAATATTTATATATATATATATATATATATATATATATATATTTATATATAGTATTAATAATATAAAAATAGTGTATATTAGTATATTAGTATATATAAAGGAAGAAAGAAAGAGAGAGAGACGAGAGAGAGAGAGAGAGAGAGAGAGAGGAGAAGAGAAGAGAGAGAGAAGAGAGAGGAGAGAGAGCAAAGCTATTTTTTTGTCTCAGCGCTCCTTTCTGCGCAGGTACTTTGCTATTATTTCCTCAATTCTTTAATATCCAAAATTTTATTTGAATTATTTTAATCATTTTTATTTGAATTTTGAATTATTTTTAATCATTTTATTTTAATTATTTTATTTTTGTTATTAGATCTCTCGTATCGAGAAGCAGCACCACGTGGGCCGTTACCTTGCATTCCAGCACGGCTATTCTACACACCCACAAGCACGTGGAAATGCTCATGCAAATCTACAAAGCATCCTTATATTGACCACGTGGATCTTACTGTTTGATTCTAATTGCAATATATATATATATATATATATAATATATATATATATATGATATATATATATATATTTTTTTTAATATATTATATATATATATATATAATATATATATATATATATATATATATATATATATATATATATATATTATTACTCGTACACACACTTACACTGCAACACACGATACACACAGAATATTTTGAGAACCAAATTTTTGATTTTGGAATTATTTTAAGCATTTTATTTTAATTATTTTAATTATTTTATTTTTGTTATTAGATCTCTCGTATCGAGAAGCAGCACCATGTGGGACGTTACCTTGCATTCCAGCATGGCTATTCTACACACCCACAAGCACGTGGGAGAATGCTCATGCAAACTACAAAGCTCCCTTATATTGACCAGGTGGATCTTAACTAGTACTATATTATAATGGATTATTCTACTTATATGCCTCTATGCATAATATATGTAATATATATATGTATAATTAATTATTATATATTAATTATTAATATAGTATAATATATATTAATATAATATTAATATTAATTTCTTTAAGTTAACTATATTATTAATATGTCATATAGAGGCTAGTAGTATATAAAGCAGTAAGCTACTATAAGTAGGTACAATATAAGGTATGCATATTGTAGATGATTATTTGTACATGATAGCTAATATAGTTCCACGGTGCTCACTTGTATGGGTGTAGAATAGCCATGTCTGGCATGCAAGTATACGTCACCACATGTAGTGATATTATCTATTATAATGCTTATTCATTACTACTTCACCGGAGCTACCTTACCTCTACATCAGATACACCAGATATATTTTGAGAACACCAAATTTATTGAGAATCCTATACTTATATTGAGACTCCACCTTTTGTAATTGCTACGTACATTTTATTTAAACATTGTTTATGACATTTTGGCTTTAATTTGATATCATTTATCAGACCTATTTATTTAGTCACATAATTTTACTTCGAAAATGTTCATTATGTTACTTAATGTCTTTTTCTTAAATACTTTCTACTTATAAAGTTTTATAATAGATAGAATAAATTAAGGAATAAATAACAGCCTTGTGTCTGATATATAGATTAATTTATTTACTAACCATTGTTGGCGAATTTTATATATATCAAATCATTATAACTTTACATCTATCTTTAAAGCATTTAAATCAGTATCAATTAGTATCGTGTTACTAACAACAAGCGGATTGGTATGATTTTGTTTTAACGGAATGGTTACTGAAAGAAAAGCTAAATGCTTCTTAGTCATTCCATATCTTTATTCTCAAACTCAACGAAATTTTATTTTCCATTATCATCACATAAAACTTGCAATTTTGAATATACATAATTTAAATAGCTAACCTATAGGGGGGGATTAGTATCTTTTTAGTTTTACTTGCTTTTAATCTGCTTTAAACTTTCTGCTTACTCTTTAAACTCACTGCTTTACTGCTTAACTCACTACTTTACATACCTTTAGAAGCTTTAAATCAGTAAGTCACATAGAGGTGTTTACATAGCAACAAGGGGTTTAGTATGCGCTTTTGTTTTACTGTTTTTACTGTGCTTTTAACTCATATGTTTTACTGCTTTATAACTCATGTTTTAGCTGCTTATTTATGAGTCATTCATTTTTACTGCTTTAACTCACATGTTTTAACCTCTTTAACTCATGTTTTAAACGGCTTAACTCATATTTTGTACTTTTTTTAACTCATTTTTATTAACCTTCTTTATTAATATTTATATTTTATTTTTGTTTTAATACTTTTTATTTTTATTCTTCTTATTTATTATTTCTTGTTATTCGTTTTTATTCTTTGTAATTTTAATAGATTATTTTTACTTTTATTAATTATTATACTTAACTTTATTTACTTCCGGCCTATTGTTATTATCGTTTAACACACCACACACAACACACACCACACACAAGTCACACACACTTACACTTATACACCCATTCACTTACACACACAGATTTATTACACTCACACAGATTCTACTTACAACTCACACAACAGATTTTACTTACAGCTCACAGATTTATCTTACACTCAACACACGATTTAATTACACACACACACACCACACACACGCACACACACTTAACCATCATAACCGTATAATTTATTAAACATTTTATATTTTAATTAACACGTACATTTATATTACTCGTCATTAAAATATATACTAATAATTATTTGGAATAAAGTTTCTTAAACTTCTATAATAAATCAATCATTATTTTTGAACAAAGAATTATTATCAAATGGAAATAAAATTTATTTAGAAACGTTTTAATATCATGTTAAAATAACAATTACAAAATTTTAAAATGAAATTTGTTATTAAAACATACATTTAAGTTACCTTCAATCAATAATTATCAGAAATCAAGATAGGCCAGCGCCCTAAAACACACAACCTCTAACATTTTCCACAGCTAATGCAATCCTAAACGTTCCAAAACTTTGACTTAACTGCTTAAATCCATTTTCTTGCTTCATGTAATATAAAATCACAAACACATTAAATACAATCTTCTCTGCTTACTTCGTGTTACTTCATTAAAATCATATCTAAGTTTTATTTAAGTTCCTACATTTCCCCTTTTGAAAATAAAAGGGTACTCAACGTAAACATAAATATTTCAAGGAACTCTAAGACTTCAGATTCTTTCAGTTAATTATTCTTTTTATTATTTATTTTTATTAATTTTATATATTATTACTAATTATTATATCTCTATGTAATTGACAATCCAACACGAGAAAAACACAACAACCCGCACTCGTTACAGATACGAAGATCTGCCTTCGGACTCTGTAAAATGTATTGAAATAACTACTTTAGCCTAAATTTAGGAATCCTTTTTGTACCCCGGGCGATTTAGGCCTAAACCAGGTAAAAATATTTCAAACTGACTTTTTGGTCAGTAATGTGGTGCATAACTAACGTTAGGCTCTAGAGAGTAGCCTACAGAATTTAAGGATAAGCCTTTTTGTATCAACCAGCGGTATTTAATGCCTAATTACCAGGTCAAAAGGGTAATATCCAGTATAGACAAGAAGGCGAGATGTAATTATTTTATAAAAATATTTCAAAACTGAAACCTGCTGGATCGGGTAAGTTTTTGATCGGTAACGAGAGGAAAGTGCTTTAGCCTTCTTGTGACACAGTGGAACGGAGGGTGAACCCTTTATCTCTATACCTGGCCTCGTATTGTGATGTGGTCGAGAATTATTCTTTTATCGCTTTTTGGTTTGTTTTCATATCGAGCCAAGTTTCGTCTTATTTAAACTCTTAACATAAATGTAAATATTTATTTAAGAAAGTAAAAATAAGGGTTATAAGAAACTTTACTATATTTAGAAAAATTTAATAATCCATTTATTTAAAAGGGAATAATGCAGTATAATATATATTTACCTATATACCTATATTATATATATATATATATATATAATATACCTTCATTACTATATTATTACTATTACTTCATTACCTCTATCTTATATCTCTTTATTATACTATATACTCAATACTTACTATTATATATCTCTTTATACTATTAACCTATATATCACTCTATCTTTACTCTTAACTATATCATATATATCTATCTATTATCTTATATATATATCATCTTGTTTATCGTTAATTGACTTTTATTAATATTCTAAATTATATAATAAGTAAGTTTTTTAATTATCCTTTATTTTTACTTTCTAAATAAATATTACATTGTATGTTAATGAGTTATAAATACCTAACACTTGGGCTCTGGGATATTGAAAATAAAATCCATAAAAAGCGATAAATAATTCTTCCACGACCAATCACATACGTAGGTCAATATATGAGATAAGGGTTACCCTTCTCGTCACTAACAAGAAGGTAAATACATTCCTTCTTACCTGATCAATAGATCTTACCGATCCAGCATGTTTCTGATGAAATAATATTTTTATAAAACTTAATAACATTGATTCTAGTCTATACTGGAATTACCTTTTTGACCTGGTTATTAGGATTAAATACCGCCTGTGATTACAAATAAGAGCTTATCTAATTTTAGGCCCTAAATTTAGGCCTAACGTATGTTATTGCAAACCACCATTTTCAGAAAAAAGGTCTAAGTTTGAAAAATATATTTTGACGCTGGTATTTAAGGCTCTAAAATCGCCACCGGGGTACAAAAAGGCATTATCTCTAAATTTAAAGGGCTACTAAGTAGTTATTTCAACCCATTTTTACCAGAGTAAGAGGTCATCGTTTCTGTAATCTGTACAGTGCGGGTTTGTTTGTAGTTTTCTCCGTGTTGGATTTGTTCAATTGTACATAGATAATAATAATAAATAATAATATATAATAATAATAATCTAATATTATAATATAATCTCATAATAATAATACATAATATATAAAAATTATAGAAAAATCCGAATTATTTAAATAAAATTTGTGCAGATTTTTGGGTTAGAGCTTTAGAACAACTATAAAGGAAAGGGAATAATGTATTTTAAATAAAACTTAGAATGATTTTAATAAATTAATGTTATGTAGCAGAGAAGAATCTTTATTTGTTATTTTATACTTAATACATCGCTAAAGATGATGTAAAGCAATAGTCAATAGAACAAAAACGTGGCATAGCTTGGTGTGAGGGGTGCTAAGGGCTGGCCTTACTGATTTTCTCTGATTTATTGCTTTAAGGTACGTATTAGTAATTTTTAACAATTTTACCTTTAAAATTTTTAGTAAAAGACAAGTAGAACTGATAAGCCCTTTCACACATTCTAGTTAAAAAAAGTATTAACAGTTAATTATAAATTCTTTGTTCAAAGATAATGATTGATTTATTATAGTTTTAAGAAACGTTAAAGTAATTTTTTCGTTTTATTTGGCCATAATTTTTCTCAAAGTACGTCTTTTAATAAGAATGAATGTTTTAATAATATTTATTAAATTATATGTGGTAAGTGAAGGTCGTGTGTGTGTGTGTGTAAGTAAATCTTGTGTGAGTGTAAATATGCGTGAGTGTAAGTAAATCTGTGTGTGAGTGTAAGTATTCTGTGTGAGTGTAAGTAATCTGCGTGTGTAACGATAAATCTGTTGTAAAGTGTATAAGTGTGTGTGTAGACTGTGTGTGTGTGTGTGTTGTGTGTGTGTTGTGTGTGTGTGTGTGTTAAATTGGAGAAGAAAAATAGGCATGTAGTAAATAACACTAAGTATTTAATAATAAAAGTAAAATAATAAAAATAAAATAAAAAGAATAAAAGAATAAACAGAATAAAAATAAAAAAGAATATGAATAGAAAAGTATAGAAAAAAATAAAAAATTATAAAATGAAAACTTGGTGTAAAATACAACAATGTTAAGAAGCAGGTAAAAACACATATGAGTTAAGCAGTAAAGCATGAGTTAAAGCAGTCAATATACATGAGTTTAAAGCAGTACAAAGCTACATATGAGATTATAAGCAGTGAAACATGAGTTAAAGCAGTTAAAGCATATGAAGTTAAAGCAGTAATACAGTAATAACAGAAAGGGAATACTACTCCTTGTTGGCTATAGTGATTATCACCTCTATTGATTTTAACTGATGTTACATGCTTTAAGGGTATGCTAGATGTATTTGAGTTTAGAGTCAGTAAAGGCGAGTGAGTTAAGCAGGTCACAAGCAGAGAATGTTAGGAAGCGGCGTAAGATGCAGTGAATCAGACAGAAAGCGATACTAATCCCCCTCCCGGTGGTGCTTGGGTTGTAACAACATCGTATTGATTTTCTTGTATGTTTACAGCTTTAAGGTATGTATATGTTTAGAGTAAATTGGGTTGGGGCTAGTGGTTAAGCAATAAGACATTAGTGAGTGTTAAGACGCAGTAATAGAGCGATGGAAGTATAAGATGAGTAATACAGTACATAACAAGAGATCTATACGAAGCCCTTTCCGGTGTTAGGTAACACCTCAGTAGTTGAGTTTACTTTGGAGTTTACAGCTTAAGATATGTTGAGAGTGTTTGTTTAGTCGTTGTTGATTGAAGTGAATAATTTCGTTACGAATTGTAGTATAATAGAGAGATGCCATAATGTATAGTGTTGTTCAGGAGCACTCTGGATTGTTTTCCCTCTTCTTGTCATACCATTTGTGGAATATTTATAAATATACATAAGTAATTAAGGAAGATTATAGTATTAAGTATAAAATATGTTAATAAATATAATGTGTTAAATAATAGGTCTGAAATGAGTTACCGTTTTAGGTTCCGAAAATGTTTTTAATAAAAAATGTACGTGAATACAAAGGTGGTTCTCAAATAGGATCTCAAAAATGTTGGGTTTCAAAATATATCTGTGTTACTGAGTGTGAGTGAAGTGTGTGTCGAGTGAATATATATAAGTATGTCAGGCTATAGTGTGCTAGGTGAACAAAGTTATTGTCAGATGATGGTATAGGTGATGGAGTGTTGACATGGTTGGAGTTAAAGGTTGGTTGCGAAGTGAACACAGTGTGTAACGTGAAGGATGGAGAGTAAAAGTCGATCATGGGAAATAGTGAAGTGAGTGGTGTCCCACATAGGGTAGTGCGGGGCCACTCCTTGTTCTCGTGCATGATATATAAATTGTATTATTAGACCCAGGGACTTCAATGCAAGGTTTCTTAAGTTGTTGGCGCAGAGTGATACTCTAGAGTGGCCACGCTCAGTTAGGAATAAGTGATAGGAGGCATATAAGATTCAAAGATGATCTTGATAAACTTCTTGGTGGCAGATAAGTGGCAAATGAATTGTTAGAATAGTAAAAAGGAGTTGGTAAGGGTGTCTTTCAGCTCATAGGTCTCATAAAGTTTTTCACTACGATCATGAGAGTGGGATGAGCGTCGGAATCTGTGTACGCAAGAAGAAGAATTCTAGGTGTGATTATAAGATGTAATGGCTTAAATTAGGAATCTGTTTATTCGTCTGGTTGTGTGGGTGTGTGTGTGTGTAATATCAAAGTTTAATAAAACTGCGCAGGAGGGAGCGCTGTTGTTAAAAAAAAAATATGCTTTTCTCGTCGTAGCTAATCAGTGCTTTAAGCCTAGAATATAAAGCTAACTAAGATCTGGCGCATGATACAATCGCAATGTTGTTTCAAGCGCACAGTGCAAGTCATAGCTCAAACTGTATATACTAGCTATGTTAGGTCCAGTCATCAGTACTGTATTCCTGTGCACAAGTTGGTTGTTGATAGGACTATACATTATTAATACTATTATATATAAAGAAAGACTTAGATATGCTGCTAGAGAAGAGAGTGCAACGTATATAGAGTCCCAAAGAATGATTATATATTTCATTGAGGTATATATATTGATCGTCTATCAAACTTGGAAGAACCAAGAAAATGAGAAGTAGTGAGTATAGAATGTTATATATCTGTATGATAAGGCGATTTATACTCATAGTAAAGGACATGATAGCAAGTCTACAAAATATTTACATCCTATTGATAATACAGCTACACAATTAAATTTTTTCACCATGTAGAACATGGACTAGGTGACCTAGGGGGCATAATAATGAAAATAAAAAGAATAATTGCCATCTTGATATAAAGAAAGCATGCATTCAGTACATAGGTTGTTAAATTTTGGAATCGATTCTTGGCGCAGAGGAGGTTGTTGAGTTGTTGACTCGAATTTGCAACATTTAGAAAAGGGTAGATTTGTTTATGGATAGGTTGGGTATCATTTAATATATATTGACGAAGCCAAAATTGGCGGTTTTTAGTTTTAGCAGTTATTGTTAGATGGCATGTGTGATGGCGCCATAACTTAGTTATTTAATGCATGTGGATGGTTGGTATCATTTTTATACCTATATCATATCTTTTTATAGTTATTGAACTAAGCCAGATGTGAAGTGGATTTTGTAAATTACCATACAATTTGACAAGCCCTAGGGTGCTATGTGGATTTGCATGAGCTATTGTTGGGTAGATAGTGTTGACTGGGACAGTCTAGATATGGCCATGCGGCTTCTTTACTGTTCTCGTATAACTTTCTAATGTTCTAAATGTTCTAATATTAATATATCTATATTAATATATAGTACTACATTATATATGTTTATTATTCTATAATTAAATACTATATAATATATATATATTGGCCTATAATTTCATGAATCACTCAGGGGACGTATATACATTAGTATTTTATAGTATATATATTACTATTTAAATATATCTATACTATATATTATGATAAGACCTTATATACCTTAGTATAGAGTATTACTGGCAGATGAGGCCAGTAGAATCAAACGTAAGATCCACGTGGTAAATATACAGGATTGCTTGTACGATGTGGATGAGTCTATTGTTCACACGTGCTTGTGGGTTGTATGAATAGCCATGCTGGGAAGCCCAAGGTAGCCCACATGGTGCTCGATTCTCGTATTACGAGAGATCTAATAAAAATAAAAATTATATCTAAAAAACTAAGACAAAAAACTAAAAATATAAAATGATTAAACATAATTTAAAGAGTTCAAAAAATTTTCTGGTCTCAAAATAAAAAAATAAAAAAAAAAAATTGATTGCGTGTGGTGTATTCTTGGTGTGAGTGTAAAGTGTGTGTGAGTGGAATACTTATATTCTCAGCCTATTCAAGAAGTAATATATATAAGGAGATATAGTTTATTATGTATATATCGATATATATTAGCATAGCTAATGATATATATGTTCATATAATATACTCATATTGTATATTATATTGACTAGCAAACTGCATGATATATAACTATAATATATTATATAATATTATCAATATATATTATAGTAACATAGTAGTATAATAGTATAAGTATAGTATATAGGGACAAATGAGGCAATTAGAACTACTCAGACTAGTGGACAGCGTCCACACGTGAGAGGGGTCAATATAAGGAATGCTATGGTAGAATAGGGATTAAGAATGGCTATTGCAGCATGGTTCCACGTAGCTCTGTGTGTGTAGATATATGCCGGTGGCGTGGAAAATAAAGGTAACCGGCCCACTGTGGTGCTGCTTCTCGCACCATAGAACAGAAGGAGATCTACATAAGAGCCAAATAAAACATAAATTATTAAAAATAAATTTTAAAATAAAATGTAATTTATAAAATATATAATTCAAATATATATATATAAGAATAATAAAAATATTAATCAAAATAATGTTTTTATGTGAATTTATACTTAAAGAATTTACTTGAATGTAGATAATAATTAAGTACAATAAGTATACCTTATGCGCAAGTATAAAGGACCTCGCTGTAGAAACAAACAAATTATGCTTTATCTCTCTCTCTTATCTCTCTATCTCTCTCTCTCTCCTCTCTCTTCTCTTCTCTCTCTCTCTCTCTCTCTCTCTCTCTATCTCCTCTTCTCTTTGGTTTCCTATATATATATATATATAGTATATATATATATATTAGGGTATTATATTATAATATATATATATTTATAAGCTTATAGGTATTATATATATATAATTAATATATATATTGGAGTAGATATATAGTATATATATAATATTTATATAATGTTTATTATTATTATATTATTATTGTTATTATTATTATCAATGGTATTATTATTATTAATCATTATTATTACTTATTATTATATAGCCCCTGCAATGGATGAACCGCTAAAGATGAGCGTCCATCAAGTGGTGATGTTCCATAAAAATGAGCGCAGGCATTAGTTTGTTAGGAGACACGTGTAGCTAGGTTATAGGTGTACGCGTAGATGAAGGCTTGGTAGAGTCAGGTGTAGTGTAGGTGTAGTTATGTGAAGGCTGGTGGGAGGCTAGGTAGGTGTAGGTGTAGGCTGAGGTGAAGCTGTGGTGGAGGCTAGGTGTAGGTGTAAGTTAGGTGAAGGCTGAGTGAATCTAGGTGTAGGGTGGGTAGGGCTAAGGGGTGAGAGGTATGGTGGTAAGGAGGCTTTATGGTGCGGGTGTAGGCTGTTGAACGGTGATAGGGCATGCGTAGGTGTAGTGGGTCTCGATAAGCCTAGGGTGCTAGGTGTGGGTGGTAGCGATCTAGGTGAACGCGATAGAGGTGTAGGCTAGGCTGTAGGGATGTAGGTCTAGGTACAGGGCTGGGTGGAATCTATGGATGTAGTGTAGGCTAGGTAGAAGGATGGGTTGGAAGGCTATACCATTCCAGGTGTAGGTGTAGGCTAGGTGTGGAAGGCTAGGTGTAGCTGGTGTTGTAGACTATGGTAGTGCTGGGGTGTAAGGCTAATGTGTAGCTGGCGGGTGTAGGCATCAGCGGTAAGGACCTATC
>JABUQX010117935.1:0-10000 GCA_015478945.1 Trachelipus rathkii
AGCTTATCCATTTTTCCATTACTCCTTCTAAGATGTTAGAGGGTTTTTTATTCTTCATCCACTTTGCTTGGCAATAGTGTGTGGCCCAGTCTGTCATTACAAGGAACCTTTCCCCTTCTAGTTCTCCCATATCCATGGACAAGACTTCATTAAAGTTATGTGCCAGCGGTATTCCTACAATTGGTCTTCCTGGACTTTTCTTATATTTTTGGCAGGTCTCGCACTCACTACAGGTATCTTTAAGGACTTTTAACCTTTCCTGTTTCACACTCTGAAAAGTAGCATCTTGTTTCCAAGCCTTACAAATCATTTGATGTAATTTTTCGTAACCACAGTGGCCAAATTGTAGGTGCAACCTCCTACAATTCTTCTTCCATTTCTCTCCATCGTGGATAGCCTTATCTAGACCCATGGTTAGCCAAACGTTCGCTAACCCACTTCCTTCCCTTAATTTTATTCTTATGTGACCCTTGTAGTCTATTGTTATCGGAATTCTTTGTTTAATCAAGGGATGGTTACATTCTATATACTTGTTTAAAAAATCTATTCTTGCCCCTAACTTATTTAAAACTGTCGTTCCTATCAACCAAGGGATATTTCCCTCTACTACTTCTGTTTCTAGTAATGCTTTTCTTTTACCTAACAGTATAGGTATTAAATATTTCCTATTACATCTATATTCCCTCTCCCCAAATATATATGTTTCTTCTACTCTTCTCTCTGACTCTTTCATCTTTTCTAACTCTATTCTATCTAGTGTGGATAATATAGCACCCAGTCAGAATTCTCCCACAACGCTCTTCCGACATCCTGTATCTACAATAGCACTTATTAAATCCCAGTTATCTTCTTCACAGGATTTCTCCCCTAATAGCACTATCTCCTTATTCGCCTTTTTCCTTTCACTACAATTATTAGCCAAGTGACCCTTTTCCTTGCATATATAACATTCTTTATCTTTCATCCAACACTCTTCTGTACCATGACCTTTCTTTCCACATCCCTCACATTCCTTATCGGTTTTCCTATAGTCAGGGCAAAACCTTTGGGTATGTCCCACTTTCTTACATCTATAACAAGTAATCTTCCTTTGCATACCACTCATATTTTTGTCACCGCCATACCATGTCTTCTCTTTATTTTGACTTTGGTAGCTTTTTCCCATGATTCCCCTCAATAGACTAGTTACTCTGGTGTAGGAAATATCACCATCCAATGCTCCTAGCATTATTTTTTCCTCATTTTCAGATAATTTGCTTCTTCCCAATAATAACCCTCCTTTATGCTCCTCTCCTAAGTCTGTCATCCCTACTGCAATACATCGTCTTAAAGCCACATCAAACCTACTCACAAAATCCTGAATTTCCTCATTTGTGCCTCTCTCTATTCTAAAAAAGGCATTCATGCTATCCATTTTCTCCCTTTTCTTATCACTACTATATTTTTTCTCTAATACGCCCAATATCTTATTTACACCATCACTACCAGCCAACTCTTCTCTTGGCAATCCTCCCACAAGCTCCCAGGGTTCACCACACAAAGCACTTCTAATGGTCAGACCAGGGTATTTGTCCACACTTTTGTTTCTCCAAATCCAATCCTCCACCTTCCCTTTCCACTCCAAGAACCTCTCTCTCTTTCCGTCAAACAATGGACACTTATCACCCCTTCTACCCTTCTCACTGGATTCATCATCAGAGCCCATGATTCCTCAAAGTAAGTTTAGTAAAGATTTAAAATTGAGATATATTAATAAGATTTACAAAAACAATAGATATCAAATTTGATATGACAGGCAAGTTATTTTTAAGTTAAGGCAAACAATTGACCACAATAATTACCTCTTAATTCTATAATTCTGAATATTTCGCCATCTGAACATCACACCAACTTGTTACTTTCGAGTATGAATTTTAGGAGTTATAAAGATAGAATATTAAGTAAGAGAAATAGATAAAGATAGCAAAGTCAGGGAAAGTTTTCGAATTGTACTGCTCTTTACGTTGTGAGTCTGAATTTTGAATCCATGCATTTACCATAAATAACACGCAAAGAAAACTGCTCTTTCTTTCAATTGTGTTTCTCTCAACACAATATCTTATTGAAGTTATTATTATAAATATTAAAAACAATATATATTCAACTAATATATCCACATGAATTTCCTTATTAATTCTAATCAAAATTAAATCTTTACTTGGAGCCAGTCCTGAGAAAAAGAAAAAAGAAAACAAAATGAAATTAACGTACATACCAATTATGGACTGATACTGATCCAAAATAGAAGAGAAGCGAAGAGTAAACCCATTTAGAAGCAGGTGGAGGAAAGAGTGAGTACATAGTACAACGAAGAACAGGACGGCATGGCGGGGCTTTCGAGATAGAAGTATGAGTAGAGGGCACAGCCTCTCTTAAATACTTCATCACGCTTGAGTTGAGAAAGACAATGATTTAAAATATTCTATTATAATTGAGAGTACCAGTCCTCATTAGAGAAAATATGAAGAAAATAAAAATATAAAATGAATTAACCGTACAGTAATACTATATAACCTATATAATGTACATACCAAATATGAACCGTTACAGATACTAAATTAGCAAAGCCCTCTATCGTATAGAGGTCCAAAACATTATCTGCATATATAATATCAAAATATATTATTATATATATAATATATATTAAAATAATATATATATATTAATATAATATTATATATATATATATATAATATATAATATATATATATATAATTATAATATGATAATATTTATATAATATTAAATATATAAATTATATTAATATATTATATATATTAATATTAATATATATATATATTAATATAATATATATATATTATTATATATATATAATATATATATATATAATTATATATATATATATATATATATATATATTAATAATTGATTAATATATATAGAATTAATATATATATATATATATAATATATTAATATTATAATATAATATAATTAATATTATATTAATATATATATATATATATATATATATATTAATAAATATATATATATATATATATTAATATATATATATATTACAGAGATAAATATGAGTTTTACAAGTTAATTATATTGTTTCGTTATTAAATTGATGTAGAACACAAATGCATATTTTTTCATTAAAGAAAAACTATTCTAAGTAAGTAGAAACACTATAGTTCCAGTTTCTCTATACTCCATAAGATACATAACTTCTTACGTTTGAAGAGCTGGGACTCACTTTTATTGACACACGCATCTAAACCGGTTACCTTTTCTATTCTAGTTAATACTCTTCTACTAACTCTCAAACTCTAACTCATCTATTTAATAAACACAATACTAGGCCAAAATATCACTCACTACACTCTCCGAATGCATGAATACAAACGACTCACTATACTATTACGCATTATCCTACTCCACCAACTCCAATAACAACATAATATAATACTACAATACGCAGAATAGTAAAATAAAGCTTAAGAATAAATAAATGAAAAACTACTCTCGCACGTCACTCGAAAATGGGTTAAACTTCTGCAACCTCCATACCTTCTCCAATATTCACACTCCAATATCCGAGGACTTATACTTCGTCATTTTACCATTATCCCATGAGGACTCTTCACTATGACTGTATCAGAGCATATTCTATCCACTCACTATACCATTATTTTATGCGTTAGATAACTATTACAATTATTTCCTCATTTGGGAACTTACTCGTATAATTAACCTATAAATATATATATACCCTGATCTAGTTAGTGGTACTGTTGATAAATATCGGTTTGAGGTAGCTCCACAATGATAGCTTATTACGAACATTTTTTCACCTAATAAAATACTTACGCTTTATCATAAAGATGTATTAGATAGGTGATTTTTTATTATGTTCTTACAATTACCACTTATACCTTTAGTGACAATATAGTGTGTAAGTATCACAGTTCTAGTATATCATTTACAAAGGTAACCTTTCTCCCTTATTATCTATAGCTCTTCATTCCATACATATATTACCATCGAGACATATGAGACTTATACATATTAAAAGTTATGGTGCCAGCGGTTATTTACCTACAATTATTTAGTTCACTATTCCTTGTAGACTATTTATATTTCTATTCATTAATATTTATTATATTATTGAGCTAAGGTACTCTTATAGCTCACCTTATATCCAACTATACATGAGTATTACTATATTATAGGTACTTTATATTAATACCTATATTACTTTTTCACACTTACATTATAATATAAGTATTAAGCATTACTTGGTTGTTCACTTTAAAGTCTCTATAAATAAAATAATAAAATATTCATTTTAAATACTGTATTATTAATTTATTTTCGTTAATTACCACTAAAGATAGTGTACCATTAAATTGTTAAGGAGCTAATATATATAATACCTCACTAACAAATTATTACCTTGTTACTTATACTATATATATTTATTATCTCATTTCATCTTCACACATCTAGTGTAGAAGTACCTTATTATCTAAAGATACTATCATACAAGTTAGCCATATAACTAGTATATTCCATAGTCATTATAAGTACCATCATTCATCTTCTATCGATCATATATTTAATATATATTTAATTATTCTTATAATGTGACTCATATATATACTTCGGTATATAGTATTATATACTATATTATATATTTAGTTATATCTATATATATATATATATATATATATATATATAATATATATATATAAAGTAGAAATTATTACTTACTTGTATTTAATCATCAATAGGATGTAGTATAACATTTATTCTATAATATTACTATATATAGTTATTAAAAATAATTATTGTAATTATTTTCCCCACTTATCCAAACTATATTTAATTTTATAAATAATAACTTAGTTCATTTCCATATTCCTATTATAAACTATAACAAGGGAATTTATATTCCCTCTCTACTGTAATCATTATACTGTTATCTCTATTAGAGTAATTATAGCTTTTATCTTTTACTACTATATATACAGTTATAATAGGTAATTAAATATTTTACCTATTACATATATATTACTCATTATTATACCCTCTTACTACCACCAATAATATATTATATATAGTTGTTATATATCTTACTATACTATCATATACTTCTATCTTACCTATGACTACTCTTTCATCTTTATATTATTATACTTAAATATACTCTATATATATTACTAATATTCTAGTTAGTTGGATAATATTAATATGACATATACTATATATATATATATATATTACCCATATAAGTCAGTAAATATTCTCTACCCACTATCGCATTTTACTTGTATAATATATATTATACCGACCCAGTCCTTCGTAATATCTATACAATAATGCTTTAATTCAACTATATTTATTATAAATATATCACTCAGGTATGTCATTGTCCTTCTATACAGATATTATATACTCATACCTAATAGTACTAACTATAATCATGGGATCCTTATTCATCATTACTATATTATTATATTATTCCACTTATCTCATCTTTATAGCAATTATATTAGCTTACTATAGTTAGACTACCTTTTCGCTTGCATATCAGTCACCTAGATTTATACAACTTATCGCATTTTTTGCGCTTTCATAAATTTTCGAACCCTACCTACAATAAAACACAACGTGCACGTTTCTATCTTGCATTTAAGGCCATGACAACTTGAGTCAAGTGAATAAATTATCTTCGCAACAATAAATGTATAGCACCATGAAAAATCAGCCAATTTCTCCGGTTATCGAGAACGCTAGCATTGATGCACTTGAAGAAGTCAGAAATGGTGGTTGCAAATAGCAGACTATTGGGTAAGTGGAGATCCCAGGTTGCGATGTGCATAACCTAATACAGTACATAAATAAAATTCGTAAGTTAATCAACTTTAAACCAATCGTTGGCTACAGGTAGATAACCGACAGTTACATATATATTGTTATCACCTGCACTTAGCCTCTATTTATAACTAAGTATTATGGAACATAGTCTGTTCTCTTTGATCTTGTGTGAAAGACACTTATAATAGTGCATTTAAGCAAGCTAACCTCGTTTTCTCTCAGATTGTTACTTCTTTTATTACTTCTGGCGCTCTGAATAAGCAGCATGACAAACATGAAGTATTGGGACGTAGACAAATGCAAAGTTGAGATCGTTTGAATTTGGACACAAGTAGTGATATCGAAGGCGCCAATGTCATGTTTTGCAAAAGAATGAATGCAATATCCATTCTGACTGAGATTATTTTGTCTTTGGATTACTGTTTAGCGCGAGGGTATCTAACTCTCTCTCTAGAATTTTAAAGTGATGAGTAAAGTGTCTATTCTCCTACCCATATTAGCCAATAATAAATAAGTTTCCTCACTTAAGTTAATAGTAAACTTATCCTCAGATTTATTATCTAATGATAGTTCATGAATTATATTTAATATATATATAATTATATATAAGTCCCAATAATATATATATATATATATATCATCACTCATTAATTATATAATATATATATAATTTATATTATAGCTATTATTAATCAATCGTATGCTTATAAAAGCCACATCAAAACCTTAACTCAAACTAAAAATTCCATGTAAAATTACCTACCTCATTGTGCCTCTTCTTCATTTAATTTCTATAAAAAATAAGTAGCAATTCATTATATATATGCTATCTCATATATATATACATTTATCTACTCCTTATTATCTTATACTACTATATATTAATATATTATTTCTATCTTAATAACGTAATCCCAATATTCAATTTATTTACCACCATGACAACTACATCAAAGAATTCATCCAAAGAATAGGACGTAACCTTACAAAAATGCACCAAATCTCGGATCTATAGACTCTTGAGGTCAACAATCCTATAACAATATCATCACTATAAGTCTCCCAATTGGTATAACCTCGAACACAGTTAAAAAATGTCAGGTCTCAGAGAAATACCACTTTACTAAATTATAGTCAGTACGCTAAGGTATAATTTTGTACCACATCTATTATTGTTTTCTTCACCAAATTCCAAATCCTTCAGACCTTTACTACTTTTCCACTTACCAAAGATAATCACTCTCTATCTACTTTCCGTTCATAAACAATGGTATATACACTTATATCATACACCTTTATCTTATTAATAATATACCACTTTACTCATAACTGGTAATATTCATACATCATAGAACCCCATTTTAATTTTATACTCAAAGTATTAAGGTTTTAAGGTAAAGATTTATGTAAATAAATTTGAGAGCGAAATAAATATATACAGCTAAGTACGGTTACATAGACATATTAGAAAAGTAAATTTAAACATCAATATTTGATACTGACTTAATAGGAAGACAAGGATTTCCTTGTATGTTTTATTAAATGCCTTTATAACACACGAGCCAAAACTAATTTTCGAGTTGAAGCAACATTATTATAAATAATATATCACCTATAAAACTATTATATATCTTATTAATTATTCTATTAAATTCTGAAATATAATTATTCGACCATCTGAACATTACACATATATATATATATAGTAAAACTTGTAATTATATATATATATATTATACTGTTAATTGTTTATAAATAGAAAATGGATACGTTGGATTATTCGAGTTATGAGGATAATTTTAGGTATTTTTTATATATAAAGTATTATTTTTGTAATACTAAGTCCAAAGGAAGATACATAAGATTAAGGCATATTATTTGTTCAAAATGCCAATGTTGAAAAGAGAACATTTTTATCTGAATTGTAATTCTGTTTCTTTTATCGTTTTTAATGTTTTGCAATACTTGATATTATTATGAAATGCGCACAAATGCGCATTTTTACCAGCATATATTAGATCCAGACTACGAAAACAGAGAATACTTCGCTACTCTTAAGATGCTCTCTCTCCAAGTTTGATGTTTTTTCTCATACACACAAATATTCAGTAATATTTTGATAGCATATTTATTTATTAATTATAAATATCTAAAACAGATATGATATATGATATATTCAATACTAATAATAAAATCGAACACAGCAATGGAATAAATCCTATGTTTAATTAATTATTATCTTAAATGGTCAGGAAATTTAATCTATTATTTGGAGGTCAAGTACCTGAGTAAAAATAGAGAAAACAAAAACTATCATTAAATAATGGAAAATTATAAACGTTACATACTAAAGTATAGGCCTAGATAACTTGATATACTTATAAATTAAGCAATGGACCCTCCACTATCTGAGAGTAGAAGGTTACCACAAATACATACTCTTAGCAAATATAAATCATTAATTATAATTTAACTATTATAATATATATATAATATTTATTTAATATATATTATTAATATATTACTATATATTAATATAATTATATTATAATATTAATTATATTATATATTATATTATATATTTAATATATATTAATATATTATACATATTATATAATATATATATATATTAATATTATATATATTATATTAATAATACTATAATAAGTAATATAAATTATTTTATAATATTAATTATAATTATATTATATATAATAATATATTAATAATATATTTATATATTATATCATTATTATATTATAATATATAATATATATTATATAATATATATAATATATAATATATTACTTTATATATATATATACTATATAAATATATATATTATATTAATAAATAGGCCGCTAACCAACAGTCACCATAAACTCAAGCCGTACTAATAAATGTTGAGAACAGTGTTATCCATGTTTATCCTCACTACGATACAGTAATCCATGAGTAATACTGTAACCCTTCATCCAACCTGAGGGAGACTTTGTCCTCATATCAGACCGCAACCCACACATAACTTAGAAGGGAGGTAATGAGACTGTATCGGGTTTAAAAATGTTCACAAAACCCCCGTCCTTTCTTCATTACCAGCTCATGCGTCGCTGCTGTGGATTCGGACCTTGCGCTCTAAATGGCTCTCTGACTCAGGAATATTAAAATCTAAAAAATCCATCTCCGTATTAAACTCTCCTTTAAGATTCACCTATCCGAAACATGATGGTAAAAACGAGAGAGCGAGAATAAATTCAGATTGGGAGAATTAAGGATGACTGAGGTGAAAACCGGCGTATGTTTTTTAAGTAGAAAAGGGTAAGGGCCTGCAATCACTCTCCAACTATCGCCTTCATTCCTCCACTCATTCTACAGAAGTGAAAATGAAAGAGAATTAGTATATATGTATATAGATGTTGAAGGATGAAGTGGGAGTTATATAATCTATATATTTAAAAGTAAAAAACATGATAAATGTATTGCAGAGAATTATAATACGCTGGGGGTAAATAAGTAATGGGATTCCAGAATAAAGATAAAAGACTTGAGCGTACGGTCGGTATATATACTAGATGATAGATTTCATCAGTGCTAAGTATTTAAAGTGAGTATATAAAAAATTATAAATAAGTTTGAGTCATATAAATGAATTAAAAGAAAGATCCCTATAATGAGACTAGAGCTGAAATATAATGGTAAATATATAGTAAATGTAGGCTTAGTAGACCTATAATAAAATAGGAAGTAGCGATATGAAGCAAAGACGTAAGGAAGAGATTCGAGTGAAAAATAAAACATAAGACCAGGAAATTGTGGTCGGAAAACTAAAAGAAATTAATATAAATAACATGGCAAATAAAACCACGAAGGACAGACGTCAATACTAATGATCACACCTTAAGTAAAATGGATTAAAGAATATGGAGTGATAGGATTGACGAGTGGATCACTTAGGATGACAGTCTTAATGAGATACGTGGGAAGAGTATTTTCAAGATATGTAAATTACAGTGAGGATAAAGTAAATAGAAGAATCTTTCTATCGAGTACCGTGAGTGAAACAGCTGTCACCGAATAAACTGTGAATGAGTGAGTTGCGTAATAGCAATTAATGG
>JABUQX010117936.1:0-27500 GCA_015478945.1 Trachelipus rathkii
AAAACATGCAACAAATAATAATATGAATAATTATAATAAATCCACTAAAATGAAATAATAATAATAATAATAACTAATTAATAATAATAATAATAATAATAACTATAATATAAATAATAATAATAATGATAATAATAATAATAGATAATAATATAATAATAATAATAATAATATATAATAATAATTATAATTATAATTATAATATATCAATTATAATAATATCAATAAAATAATGAATAATAATAATAAATAAAAAAATAATAAATAATAATAATAATAATAATAATAATAATAATAATAATAATAATAATAATAATAATAATAATAATAATAATAATAATAATAATAATAATAATAATAATAATAATAATAATAATAATAATAAATAGATAATTGACGTAAGGTTAAAAATTATCAAAATAAATGAACAATTATAATTAATAATGAATCAATATAATAATTATAGATCAATAATAATAAGTTACCTAATATTCATAAAAATTATATTTAATACTACTCTCTCCGGAATAATAAAAAATTCTTTATAATAATAAGAATGATAATATAATAATAAATATAATAATAATCAATAATAATAAGTATATATATATAATAATAATATAATAACTAATACATCAATAAATCAATAGTTAATAATAGATAATAATAATAATAATAATAATAATAATAATAATAATAATAATAATTTGTTAAAATTCCAGATCGCATTGGTACACACTTTCTTCAATATTTTCGGCATCCTTATCTTTTACCCAATCCCATTCATGAGATGGCCCGTCCCCTTAGCGAAAGCCTTGGGAAATATAACTGCCGAATACAGATGGTTTGCCATTTTCTACCTTATCTCCATGTTTTTCCTTCTTCCTGGGACAATTTTTGCTTTGTCACTTGGTAATATATATATATATATATATATATATATATATATATACATATCGTATACTTATATTATATATAAGTTTATATAATATATAATATCTATATTAGTTATATACTATTATATATAGTATATTAATATTATATAATGAATATATATAGTATATTATAAGCTTCTAACAGGAAGTAATACGATATATACTATATATAAATTAATATATATCGGTTAAGCCTCTAAGATATTACATTTGGATAAATCTATAATTTAATTATTTTTTTTCCTATTTTCAGCTGGAATGGTAGTAATGTGGTGCATTATAGGTCCAATAATAATTATCATGTTTTCATAGTAATCATAGCAACATTGATATTAAACAAAAAAAGAAACCAAGCATTTTACCATCTAGTCCTTCAAAACTGGAACTTCTTACCAAAACCCCTCAGGTCACTAGAACCCTACGACAGAGTAGTCACCGCACTTCCCTGTTGCAAAAAGTGTAAAGTTGAACCCCAAGATGAAGATGTACAAGAAGTTATAAGTCATAGTACTGCAAGTATTCAAGAGAAGCAAGGAATTGATAATCCTATTACTGTTAAAGATTAGAAGGAAATTATTTTTAAATAGTGTTATTATATTTTTTTTGGCTTTTAGATTTTTATTTTTATTTATATAGATTTTATTATGTATACAATTGTAAAAAATTTTACCTATGCATTATGTAAAACCTAACACAAAGACATTCATGCATATATATATATATATATATATATATATATACAGGCTATATAAGCTAGTAGTATTTATGTTAATATTTATATATAATATATATAGTTATCAGATTGATAGTACGTATAGGGTAACGGTACATTATAGTAGGGTATTTATGCATACGTTAAAGATATGGCGGGAGGAGGTGTGTGGTAGGGAGAGTGCGGCACACTGGGAGGGGTCGGGCATAAATAATATACGTAAGAGAAGGTGAGTGTTATAGTAGGTACTGGATAGCATTATTATAATAGTGGGTTTAGATATACATATATTAGTAGTATTGACTATATATATATACAGGCTATATAAGGCTGTAGTATGGTTACTTGTTAGTTTTTAAGCTGATTTTTTTTTCATATAAGATGAACCTCAAAATTTTTATAAGTTCGAGGTACCGTGAACGATATTCGATATGATTGTATGGAATTATACTGGAAAGAGAAATTGTGCTGTGGCTCATAAGGAGTGGGAGCAGAAGTGAGTGGAGAGGGCGAGAGTAATTGCGGTACAGGCTGACTGGGTACGGTAGGATGATGTTAATGAATAGATGATAGGGTAGTGTATGCGGAGAGATATACGGAAGAATAGTGAGAGCTTATGTTATAGATATATATATATAGTAGATATGATAAGTATGATATAAGTACTGAGTGTATAATCAAGTATGATACATATTAGGGACGATGAGTGCCTTACGTATGTGGGGAACGTTAGTCGATCCTATACGGGAGCACTGTGAACTGAAATATGAGTGTATGAAGTCTCTAGAGTGCAAATCAAAAATGCATAACTAAAATGCATAATCAAATTTAAAATTAAAATTTAGATATATAATGTATATAATACATAAAAATACAATATTATATACTATATAGTAGTATTGAGCAGGAGCGGATCTGGTGTGTGATGAGGGTTCAAGTAAAAGATTTAGGTGTTTTTATAAGTAATATGAAACCGAAAAAGTTATATACTATAATACTCATATATATAAGTGGATATATATATATATAATATTACTATAATTAATTAGTTATGATAATTAGGTGGTATAGTTAGGCGAAATATGATTATCTAGTGTGGGAAGAAGTACAGGTAATATGGGCTACTATAATGGTAGTACGATAGGTAACATAAACGGGGGTAAGGTTATAGGAGGTGGGCTATTATAGGGTAGCAGTACCAAGGAGTCTTCCATACTATTATATATATATATATATAAGTATATACACTATTTATATCCTTAGGGTTCTGTGCCTTCGGAAAAAAGATTTCTTGTGCTGGGGAAAAAAGATATGTATGTAAGTAAGGAAAGAAATCTAGTTTGAGGGATTTTTAGAAAAAGTATTAGTTAAATGATGTTGTATAGCGGTACCGTTGAAAGGCAAGAAAACTTACGGAAAATTATACCTAATAATATAGGATAGGAACATGGATATATAATACAATACTATACTATATATAAGTATTGAACTAATAGTTTACGCTATAAAGTGGGGGTATTTATGCAAGAATATAACGTATAACATCAATATTTTCTAATAGACATCGATATTTAGTTATTTTTATAAGTGATTAGATTGAAAGGTAGTTTAATATAGAGGTGGTCAGAAGAACTTACTAATTTACTTAGAAAATTGATAACTTAGTTAGGAATAATTTATAATATAGCTGATATAGAGTGTAGTAAATATAGTATATTATAAACTATGATATATATAGGAAATAATAAATGCCCAAGAATAGAGCCTTGTGACATTTAATCGAGAGGCGATAAAAAATATGTGAGTACGGTACGGTGATATTTTATATATATAGTATAAGCCGATTAATAGTGTACTAGGGTATAATAAGCCCGATTTCGCAACTTGGGTTGATATATTGTTAAAATTGCATTTTTAGTAATAGAATATATAAAGACATAAATCTGTTTTCTGTGAACCATGTCCAAAGGAAGCAAAAAAAAATAATTGTATATTTCGTGGAAGAGGTTGGCAACCAGTATTATTAAATTATTTTAGACTCGAGTTGATCAGATCTTATAGATATATTCAAAGCAGTAAATCGCTAGATTATAATAGTAGAATATTTTATATAGAACTATATAATAATAGTATAGTAATAGTATAGTATAAGCTTTATATCGAATACTAATTATATATTATATAGTATATAGGTGTCATATGTATTTCAGTAAATATATATTATACGTATAGATTCTAGTAGTTATTATAGTAGGTAATATGGTAATGTATATGAGACGTATAATATATATACATGTAATATTTAATCGTAATATATATATATTATAGTAGTAGTAGTTACCGCTAATAGTTGTAAATATGATATATCGTAGTAGTATATATATATATTTATATAATATATATTTAATTAAGTAATAGATTAATATAATATATATTATACAATATATATGAAATATAGATATATTATACTCCTTAGCACAATATATAAAAAAATATATAAGTTATATTTATATATATATACTTATTATAGAGCTAGTATGATATAATATTATGGAGCGGACAGATGTTTCATAATAGTATACATGACTTGTTAGGATGTAAACTAGACAGGTTAAAGTTCTTGCTACTTTAGACTAGAATTATGATGTTGTCATTGAGGTGTAGTGGGAGCTAGGCCGGACCATACTAATTGGACATGTACAATAATTGAGAATCTACAGAATCGGTATAGTTGGCTTGAAGGATGGACGTTTTGATAATAAGCTTCTATAAGTCTATTTGATATATATAATGAAAACGATAAATATAGATACATAATACTGCGAGGGGGGCGGTAGCGATAATCTCAGGGAGTATAGTGATATAGTGCATTATCTCAAATGTTTCATGGAGGTGGGTAAAAGAGATCAGATTGTTCGGATGTTTACTGTAGTACGTGTTGAATCTAGATAAGTAAGTAGTATAATAATAGACGGTATAACCGATCTAAACAGATGACTATCGCGGTACTATGAGTCTGAGTAAGAACGATTCATATATTAGGTTGCTTGTGCGTGGTACTGGGAAGCGTGCGAGGAGAGACGTGAATGTGGCGATAGAGAGACTTAAAGATATATATAAGTATATATATATCTATTACTAGTATATAGATATATATATAAGTATATGCGATCAATTTTAAAATAGCTAATATAAATAAGTTTAATATTTTAGTAGTAGTATATATAATTAATATTATAATTATGATATATATAGTAGTAGAGTATAGTATATATATTATATAATATAAGATTTATTATCCACACGGAAGGTTTCTTTTAAAGCTTTATAGAAGTTATAGACGTTTATTATGTTAAAAATTTCGTCGGGTATTGGTATTACCAAGGATGTATCACACTAGTAATATATCATTCTGTTTTCTTTTGATAAAGCAAGAAAAAGTTATACATTTATTAGACTATAAATGTATTTGCACTACTACTACTACTACTACTACTACTACTACTAGTATAAGGAAAGCAGGTGTCTTTCTTTATGTAAAGAGACAACTAGCATACTAAGGGAATTTTAATAACCAACTATTTTCGCTATCTTTAATGTCTTTTTTATACTCAAGTGAGTTTACTCGATACTGAAGCTAGAAAAGAAAGTAGCAGTGTTTGTCTTTGGAGTACTTGCTATTAATTTCGTCGGGAATTGGTATCCAAGGATGTTCACACTTTATCATTTGTTATAACGGTATGACTTCCGAAGTATGTCTTCAGCTGCATTTTAATTAAAGGAATTTTTTTGGATTGATCAATAAAACGTGATAGTTTTAAATTACATAAGGCATTACCTAAATTTAAACTTCATTTGAGGTCAGTTTTGATTTAACTTTCATATTTATATTTAACTTAACTTTAGATATGAATACAAATAAAATCAAAGCAGAGTTGGTAATTCTCTCACCCACAGCTAATACTCAAATTTATTTAAATTGTGAAGTTTTGAAATTTATATTCATTTAAATATTTAACAATCATAATTTAAAATAAATATTTTTTATAACGAAATCAAAGTTTCATGAGCTCATGAGACACATAATCCTTTTATGACATATAATCCTCTCAGTGAAAGATATTTTGGTATTAATAGTGCTTATTAAAGTGTTTAAATGCTGTAATTCTTAAAATTATATTTATCAATCTATATATTTTATCTTATTCGTTATAAAATTCATGAACATTTTTAATAACATTCTAATAAACACTGATGGTATTAATTCAAGCAGTGAATATGACTATATGTATATTAAGTTTATATCACCTGTACAAATTTGAGTTGTTAGCATTCTTGTATAGTTCTTTTCTATGTAAGTAAATAGTAGGTTGCTCAAAATGTTTTTATTGCGATTTTCTGTTTTCACCAATAGATATAGCAATAGGCAATTTTTCAATCATTTTTTCATTAATCTTGCTACAACGGTGAGAGTTGAATTTTTTCCTTTTGTACCCCAGACATGAGGTGCAAGATTTAGAGCAGTAGTTTGTAGTATGACTTAGGCAATTACTTCTCTTAGCACTTGATATATTACATATACAGATAAAAAATAATATGTACTGGGTCGGCACTAACTTTAGCCCTTTATACGAAATAATCAAAAAGAATAGTAAAAATAACTCTGTATAGTTGGTTAATTATTTCTTAGCTTCAAACTAGTAAAATGCTGTGTTCCTATAATTGTATTTGAATTGAATAGTGAACGGGAGTGGGAACACGTGATGGTGTAAATCTGTTGTAAACCAAGTGGTTGACGCTACAAACTATAACGGTTTGTATTCTATTTTGTTGGATACGTTATTGCAAAGTGGTTTAGATGTGGCAACGTTTTCTCAGGTCTGGGTGAATAATAATGGTTATATAGCGCAGAGGTATTATATAGTATATGTATAAGTGTAGTAGTATATGTGTATTGATAGTAGTGTATATGTAGTATCATATTATATTTTATATAAAATTATGTCACAGTAGTATATATATGCGCTACGTATATATAGTATAAGTTAGATATATATATATAGTATGATAAAAAAAATAGCCATTATATTATAGTATATATATATAGATTAGTATTAGTATATATAAATATATATTATATGATACTAATTATTATGAGGTAGGTCTAATACGTATAAGTATAGCGTAAGTATATACTATAGTATTAGCTATCTATATGAATAGTATTTATTATATAGTATATATATGTATAATAACTTGCCTCTTGATTTACACACACACACACACACACAGCACGACAGGATATATATCATAATTTATTAGGTTAGGTATAGATTATATAATAGATATAGATATATAATATATATTATAGCTATATTGATATCTTGATATTCTATATGTATATTATCTGTATAATACTCAGTTTGTTTAAAGTCATACTATCCTATTATATTCTATACTAATGATTCTAGCGTTATCCAGTATATCTATATAATAATAGATGAGTATGCGTTACGGTATTATTAAGAGTATAGGCATATGTAGCTACTATAAGTTTACTAAGTATATATAGCTTTATTAGTTATTGTATATAGTTAGTATTGAAATACAAGTATACTTATGAATAACTATATATATATATATATATTTATCTATAGTATATATGCATAAAATATAGCTATATAAGAATATAATATGAGGTATAGGATATTATAGTGAAGTTATATAAGATATATTATATATAGTCAACTATATATATCTTATATTAAATATATATATATACGTATATAGTAATAAATAGAGAAATGAAAACTAGTGCTAAATACTACTAATATATATTATAATATATATTCAGATAAATAAGGAGTTATGTAATTTTAAGTTACTATTGATTAATATATATATAGCCTATTATTTATCTTATAATATACATATTCTGTGTGAATGTTAGTATAGTATATAATATACTCGTTTTGTTTTATTATATTATGATGTAAAATATAATAGTGTGTATATAAAAGGATAAGATTTACGGGTACCGCCTTAAACAACGATTAGAATAATGTATGAAATAAAATGAGAAGGTGTCGATAAGGAACTAGTCCATTGAATCGGGAATGATCAACGTTTATGATCTTATACTAAGGGTAGAAGCTGGTTATTGTAAATAGAGAAGTTAAAAGATTTGATTACTTTTAATAGTTTGAAATATTCGTGTACGATTCACGATACAAAGATTAGAATATGTAGCTAGAAAAGAGATAAACATTAGGCATAGTCGAAGTGCTGTGCGATAAATGAATAAGACGTAGCAAACTAGAATCAAATTAATCCAACATAAATTAAGATTCGATAAGAATCAGTCAGGGAAGAATAATGAATAATCTATAGCTATGATGAGATATTAGATGATAGATCGAGAATCACAGTATAATAAAAGTAGAATAATGGATCATAATAGAGATTAGAGAAGTCTTATATATTGAAATAGATTAATGTAAAATAATTCATGAATAACTAATTTAATAGTTGATAAGGATAATAAGGAATAATGAATAATTAATAAGTTAATAATAATAATAATAATGGAGATATAAATCAATAATTTTATAGTAAATATATAATTAAAGTAAAGACTACAATAATTTCAATTCGAAAACAACATTATTAAAGTAATGATACAAAAATCAGTTTCAAGAAGTTTTTAAAGAAGCGTTCAAAGCTTTTAAAAGATACTCTAAGTATTGATTAGAAGCGCTGTGATGATTTAAAAGAGGTGGAGAAGAAAGTCGTTTCTTATTCCTTCAGTCTTTCTGATTTCTAGTCCGCATGTTTTTCCAAAAAAGAAAAATCGTCTGGTAGTAGCTGAATGCGATATAATACGTAAATCCTATATATATATGATACTAATAGAATATATTATATAGTAGGTATCTTCTGTTAATAGAGGTAAAAGATATATAACGTGATTATATTGTAATAATAATGTATATCATTATATATTAGTAACGATAATATATATATATATAATATATATATATGATATAGTATAATATATTATATATATATATATATATATTATATTATAATTATTACTCACATTTTAAACAAGTTGAATGTGTCTTGTCTTTTTGAAAGCAAAATTGCATAGTTATTGATCCCTTGATCAATAAATTCGTGTTGGCTCTTCATTACCTCAATTGGACACTTTAACACAGAAAGTAAGTTTCTTTGTCCCCATACGAGCTCTTGAACTCTTGTCAGTTACCCTACTCATCAGGTGCTGAAAATATGTATCACGTCCGACAGCTGGTATCGTCTGAGAATAAGTATCGTGATGCATACGTAGCAGTCCATTTGGCGGCAAGCCTTTTTTTAGGATTTTACTATATCAATATCGAGCCTCTTAAAATAAAAAGAAGCAACATCTTAAAGCTAGTATCCGCTTAATTTATTGCGGGCAACAGTGGCGTAATTATGGAGGGATACGGGTGTCAGATCACCCCCAAGAGCTTTTTGCCATTAATACCATTAAAATCTATTATTATTATTATTATTATTATTATTATTATTATTATTATTATTCATTATTAAATTATTATTATTATTGATTCTTATTATTAGTATTATTTTTCTTATTATTAATGATTCGCATGTGAATTTATTAATTTCTATGATTATTATGTATGATTGATTTGATCTATTGTAATTAGTAGTAGTAGGTGAAGTGAGTAGTCAGTAGTAGTGAAGTAGTAGTAGATCAGTATAGTTAAGGTAATAGTAGTAGGTTTAGTAGTAGTAATTGAGCTAAAATTCGTAGAAAAAATTAAGCATCTGAGCTGGTACGGCGCAAGTTTCAGATGATTTGCGCAATCAGCTTTTGTTGACCAGACTGCTCGAAAGGTCACCTCAGGAGCCGGGCTGTGAGTGACGTAGTGTCATTCTTATTAAGGTATTCAGCTAGTAACTAATCATTTTGCTGAATGAGTGTTGTACAAAAGCCTGTTTTAATTGTGCTATCCTTAGGTCTATATATAAATAATAAATTTATATTGAAGATTTAGATTAAGTGTGATCAGCTTCTTAATTATTAATTAAAAGTGGTAAACTAATTATACCATTGGAAAGCTGTAATTGCGTTGCTTGATAAAATAAAGCTTGCAATTTAAAAATAATTAAATAGGTCTACACTTCCTGATTTTTAAGTTTGAAACCCTATTTTGAAAGGCGCAAATACTTATTTTCATGCTGGTTATTCATCAGTCCCTGAAAGATCTTTATTAATTAATTATTATTATTATCCTATTATTAATTATATGATATTTATATTATTATTATTATTATTATGATGCTATTTATTATTATTAATTATGTATTATTATTATTTCAGTATTATTTTATTATTATTATTATTACTTATTATTATTATTATTATTATTAATTTTTTCTTACTTATTATTATTATTTGCATTATTATTGATTATTTATTTGGCCTGCTGAATATTCTTTTTTGTACTGGTGTTGCCTGTGTTAATATTAATTAATAAGTCAAACGAAGTGCTTTAGAATGCTGAAAAAAAGGTTTAATACACAGCTTTGATTCAAAATTTGTAATACTAAGAAGGCAAATAACAATGGCTGATGAAATTTCTAGTGCTTCTTATTAAACCTAAGAACCTTTAATTACTTTAACTACTGAAGCTTCGCATGCTGTGGAGAAGAATCCAAGACATAATGACATACAGGCTTGTACAGCGTAAACCAGACAGCTCGCGTCAAAGAATCTCGGCGAATTACGGGAAAATTTATGATAGACAACGTATGGAAACCTAACTGAAGATTTTAGTATTTCCCGATACAGAACACGCTGACGAAAAGTACAGCTCTTAGCAGAAAGAGAAAAAGTAAGACCTATTATGAACTTTGCTTTCGTTAAGTGATTATGTGATTGCATTACGGGTTTTCTTGGTTAGGTATATTTCAGTCGATGTGTGATGTGAATTGCGAATTCTGGGAAGTTGTGTAAATCAAAGGTTATGTTTATGGAGGGTTAGATATCGTTTCCTGAAGAAGATTTGTATGATAAAGTCAGTAATTGTACCTCGTATAATAAGATAAGGGGTTAGGGTAAATGACTTAGAACTTATAAGGAGAAACAGCCAACTAAATGTTGGGGGGAAGGAATTTGCTGCGTTATTTTGAGGTTTGGTTTTGTGTGTGAATCTGATGAGAGTTTGAGAATTGGATTGACCGGGGTTTTGGTTGAGTAAAGGAATGGATTTGAAGATGAGTAAATGTAGTAAGGAAGTGTAAGGTTGATTAGTAACGGGGGGTGAGAATAGTCTAGCTGTGTGAAGTCATGCCAAGATGGTGGAGAGAAAACTGGGCAAAACAATGTTGTTGAGTTTAAATATATTTAGGTCATTTACGGTTTCATGAAAAAGAGCACAGTGTCAGAAATGCAGGGCGGAAAAAGATCGTTATGTCATAGTTGTTATTTACCCTTAATGTTGGGGTTAGGGAACTGCTGATGTGCTTAGTGCGCTAGCGTTTTGCATGAAGGTATGTTGTTCCACCGGGTGTGTTGAATAGAATAGGTAGTGGTAAGACTGTCCTAAGAATAAGAGGTAGCTATGATCTAAGTACAAAGTAGGTTTCAGAGGATAATTTAGGGCTTGCCCATGTGTGGGAATAATTGATAAGAATGAGGAATGCAACGCATTAGGTAGTTTGTGTGGTGTGAAGAGGGGACGTAAATGAGAGAATAAAGAGAGTCCTTTGAGGTGGGTTTGGTCATCAAAAAAATAAATAAATGAAGCCTCTTTTTTTAAAGGTTTAAGGTCACTTAGGTGAAGCGTGCTGGAAATTCCCAACCAAACCTGTGGAATGGAAAATGATAATTGTAAGGCATGAAGAAAGGTGCACTAGTCAAGGATGAATGAGGGGGTTGTGAGAGGTTACTTGTTTGTAGGGCTTTCTTCCCAGGGGATGAACTCCACATTTACAAGATAACCACAGTGAGGACCCGTCGCGGTCGAGGTCTGCGGTGAAATTGGGCAAGGACGGAATTATGCCGAATATATAACGGCATTCAAATGGGCTAGCTTTCGGTTTATAAGGGGCACGGGTAAACAGGCGAAAGGTGCCTCTTTTTTGACAGTATGCATCTGTTACTGGCGCTTACTACTTTGTCGTTCCGTTGGTGTACTGCTGCACACTCACCCCCATGCTGAGGATATGGAAATGATAAGATTAATAGTAACTGTAATTGATAAAAAGTTGTATTCAGACTATATTGGACATATCCTGTAATACATATAAGTTATAGCGTAATAGTATATATATATGAGTAGTATAATACTGATTGTTATAAATATAGTTTAGTATAATATAGTATAGTATATAGTGGTAGCAGAGATGAATCAATGGTTAATTATAATTTACTTTGGTGGGATTGAAAGGTGGCTAATTGATCTCTATATGCTTTTAGTTTTACATGTAATTTAAGTATTGTTAAATTTAAATAGTTAGTATTTGTTCTTTGCCAAATTGTGATAATAAAGGTAATTAATAAGATTTAATTATACCACAAAGACACAATTATTGAATTACTATGAATGGCACGCTGTAGTGCCTACTTCTCTTCACTGAGGTTCTCAAGAGAATCTCAACATTTTTGACCGCCTGGTCGCACGTCCAAGATGAGTGGCCTTGCATGCAAAGTCACACTCTCAAGAAGTATCAACTTCTTGTCATTGGTTAACTTAAGAGGCTTTTTTTAAGCCAGTTTGAAGATGCTCTCCAAAGCAGGGCATGTCATTATTACTTCTTAGACGGACGCAGATTTATTAAATACGGATCCCATAGTGGCAAGGAAGATATCGAAGGTCGTCACGGCCTCCCCCGATAATATAACAGCTGCATCAAGTGGTAATGGGCGCTTAAACGCAATATCCACGGCTATTGTTAAATACCATTCAAATAATACACACAGAAATGATTACATATCGATGCAATATTTGGTGACCTCGAGTTCCCTGAGTGTTTTTTTTAAGAATATACATAATTAAAAAAAAACTCAGTGAGACCCGAACTGTAATATTTTTAACAAATAGTTTAAAATGAAAGAGGAAGGAAGGATCAGAGGCACTACGCGTAGGAGGGTAAAGAACTACAACAAAGATCAAGTAATAATAACTAATGCAGTAAATATAGATTTACTTTCGTTAAAAAAATTATATTTATTTTATTTGATTAGTGTCCCCAGATGTTACCTTCTCCCTTTTCATTTTCTCCTCCTTTTAAACTTCAACCAAGCTATAATAAATTTTTTTATTACGCAGATTCTCTACTGGCGGCTTATTATCTTTCAAAATGTATACATTATTGTTAGTATCCCTAATTACATTATAAGGGCCGTTGTATTTTGGTTCCAACTTCCTCACATTATACTGCTTATTTTTCACTAGCTCAAATTTGGTTTCTTTCAAATTCTTAGGCATGAAGATGTTTATATTCCGTAGATTTGTTCCGTTTGCTATCGGCTTGGCCATCAGAGCTGCAAGTTTATCTATGTACGTATTATAAGTCATATACTTGTCTGGCAAAGTCGTATCTACCAGTCCTCCAGGCATATTAACAGGTTGTCCAAATAGCAGTTGTGCCTGTGTTATTCCTCTTCAGTTATGGGTGCCTGTCTCAATGCAAACTGTGCAAAATGCAAGAGTTGCAACCAATCTTGTTTTTTTCAGCTCTGGCTCCGCCAGCATACATCACAGGCACGGACAATATCCTTTACCCGTTTATGCATACTTATAAAAACAAACTCGGGCTTTATTGCAATTTGCGTTCTGTTAATGCCCATGTGGCCTTGCAAGTGAAATATTCTTATAATGTCTAATTTTTGAGTTCAGGAAAACGAAAGCTGACAACTCGTTTTCAATATTCTCGGGACACTCCCCCACCGTATTTATTGAGTCTTTGTTGTCATTTACTATAATATTGTCAAAATAAACACAATCATTACTCATATTATAATTAGCTTCAACGGAATCCCCGTGACAAGCATTTTTAATATGAAATTACAGTATTATCATTTGAGATTTTATTTGGTACTTCTTTATCATTATTAAAACCCACACTCCTATTAATCATCTATTATATATTACATCTTTTTAATCTGATATTATTCACTCTTATTATTATTAATTAAAACAATTATGTTTTAATTAATATTCTCTCAAATCTCTCCTCTTCTTTATGGTTACAACATATACCCACCTGCATTAATTTTTAACATTTATACCATGACCGCCCAGAACCGCTTCTTCGAAACAGCCAAGGGCTGTCTCATATGTCCGTTTCCCTGAATCCACATCTTGAAGTGATTATGCAAGGAACGCGACAACTCTGACCATCCGCGTGATACGGTCATCCAGAACGCGAGTACACAGGCGCACACTCTCACTTTCACAACCGAACTCCTAACAACACGGAACTACTGGTGTGATCGACAGCGTAAACCGCACATGACTAATACACTCACAGTGTGGCCCGACCGGGCACGTTAGCGCCGTGCGGCCGTTGTCATCCATCGCCACCCTTTTTCGCCGGACTCCTCACCACGCTCCACTTCTCTCCGCCCTGAATTCTCATATCGGTATACCTGGCTTCTGCTTACACAGTCGGAACATATGGCCACACTGCGTGCGGGTCGCGACCTCCTTTGGCTACGGGATTCCTTATTATCTTTCATCTAGCCACCAAAGATTTCTTTGAGTCTCCCAGCGCTGTTCGCGGCAGTTATCTCTCTCCGCTCATTCAAGGCTATCGACCCGTTTCTTCGACATGGCTGCATGAGGCCAAGTTATTCGATCATATCAATCTCAAATGGTCTAATATTACCCCAAAAAAGACACACCAGCCACCAATAGGATCCCTCCTCCTCGTTGAAAGGGCGCAAATGACATCCATCAAAGACTCTTATAGCTCGTAAAAAGATGTATTAAAAATAAATAGTCACCACTACGGCTAATCACAACGCCTACGCCCTTTAAAGTATCATCCGTCCTATCTTGGCGCCAATGTATTACTAACTAAATCATCGTAATGTCACCCAATAAGGAGGTATTCATTCATGAATTGTTCTTGAGCAAATTTTGGTGTTTCTACTCTACCACAGCCCGCGATGTTCAACAATTTTTTTCATTTCTATATTTCTTGCGTAATTAATTCTATAATTAAGATTTGGTTATGTCATCCTTATCTGTTCATTCCTTTTTTAAGTACATCAACGGACCAGATTATCATCAACAGCGACGCTTGCGCATGCTTTCACTTACTATTAGTATACCCAATAGTTTTGTACGAGTCAGCTATCCGAGAAGGACTGATCGTCCGATCACACGTCTGGTCAGCTAAGATACGAACGACCAGGAGCACAACCTCTTTCACTCTATATTCATTGTCTCATCATTATATTAAAACACAAGCATTAGTTGCACATTAACCCATAGGCATAAGATGTGGGGAGTTGTTTAAGGCTAAAAGTGTAGTATATTAGTGACGTAGTCTTTCACCACTAACAAACAACTACATTGACCTACACAGCAACAACACTCACCAGAAACCCAACACAATCCCAACCACTTGCGCACACGCTTGGGTGCGTGGGTGGCTTCGAGGTGCCCGCCTTTGGTGTACAACAAATGTTCATAATCCTCAAGAAAGCTTAGAGTTCGAGATTTAACCGTCCTAAAATTAATGATATAGCCCGCAATTTCTTTTGTTTGCGCAGATGAATACTCCACCTGCCCTTTAGACTATTAGGGGATACAGTTTTAACCTTCCGGTTTCAACGTGGGGAAGTTTTCTTTCCTTGTTCACACCTCACCTCTCTAATTCGTGATATAACAAGGAAAGTTTGTTTATAATTTAACTTTTAGGCTTAAAGACGTTTGTTTAAAAGCTGCACTTGTTCCAACACAACGACTTTCTCTTTTTTTCAAACTAAGCGTTCTTACAGAGTCTACTATATTCTTCCAACAGGTCATATCAAAACTTTTGGTAAACGCAAACTAAGAGTCACCTTTATCTCAACTACTCGGCACTTAATCCTATCTTTATGTTCATAAAATCACTACACAAGTTAATTATACCCCCTTTTTAATTACTTATATCACAAAATAACTCTACTGGGGTTTCAACAAAATTTGAACAAAGATACTCATGTCAAATTATAATATACTACCACTCGGGACATCCGACACTGAGAATTTCTCCTCGTCCTAGTTTACTTTTCTAGCTACTTTTAGATGGAATAGTTAATGTGAATATGTCTTCCAATTACGAGCAATAAACGAAAAAATTAATACACTTTAACAGTATGTCCCGTATTCTATGGACTTACTTCTAAAGTAGTTTTACTGATTAATTGAATCATTATAAATGGCGCGCTGTAGTGCCAACCTCTCTTCACCGAGGTTCTCAACAGAATCTCGGCTTGACGCCGATGCCCCAAGATAAGGACCTCGCATCTAGTTACATAAAAATCACCTCTCTCAACTGGTTAACATTAAAATGCTTTTTTGTACAGGTTTAAAACTTGCCGTCTCCAACAGCGCATGGCACTTCACATTTAAATGGACATCTTACAGGGTGCAGCACTTTCTTAGTATTCAATTTTTAATTAATAAAACCAATGCCTTTAGACATGCGAGTTTTCCTGTGTTGCATCATCTTGAACAATTTTTATACTTTTTGTCGCAATGTTCTTCTCTCTCCAAATTGTTCTCGCTATCCATAGATCCTTCGACCATTTCTTATTAGAAGTTTTCTTATTCACCTTCTATCCTCTCAGTACATTCAATGACGACATCTACAAACATAGTATGGACCTATACACGCAAATCTCATACATAATACTAACTAATAATAACACTCATATAATAAATCCTACTCCACTCACACTACATAATAATCATAATAATGATAAATAATTACATAATAACCAGTCAAATAAAAATTAGAATATCTACTAAACTCTACCAGCAACTATAACACAACAACTCCACTAAACACTAAAACTACTAATACACTAACAACATACAATATACTACTCATACCTATACTAATAATACATCAATAATCTAATACACATCAAATAATCAATAAATCATATATAATCCTAATACAACTCATATCATAATCCAATCACTCAACATAATAATAATAATAATTCAATGACATATAACTCAAATCAATAATCCATCATCAATCAATCCATCAATAACACTTGCACCTCTCTCACATAACACAATCTCTACCATAGACTCTCTGTTCGTTGAATCTCCCCAACGTTGTTTTGTTTGTCTTATTCACAAAGTTCATATAAACGACCTAGCTGATATTTCTCACGTATTCACTAATCAAATATTAAAGTAAGTCAATATAAATACTTTTACACTTTTATAATAATCTTTAAAAAAATTAACTCCCATATTACATATAATTATATATACTTCTATAGAACTACTTCCTAGATCAAGTTAACTAAGACCTTCATACAAATTAATTTGACGCACTTAATTCATACGAACTAACGATACTACTAATTATGTGCATAACAAACAATACTTATTATTTATTCTGCATTTCGCATAATAAGTCAACGAAATTGTTGGCTCGTCGAAAAATAATCTAGAATTCGAAATCGGCTATAAACCCCAACCAGTGACCGTTCCTAAACCTCATCACTACTCAACAATTCTTCTTCTTCAATTCTTTTCGTCATCATCATTATACTATTGAATACAACTGCTTTCTCTCTAAATTCCACTTTTGTGTCCGCCAGCCCACAACCCCTATTGAAACCTGTTACGTACACTGTTCACCGTGACAAACACGCTGAATTTTTTAATTAGATGTCCTACTATCATCACAACTATACTCATAGTCATCATTACGACCTTTTCCCAACTTATACCAAGATATAATCAATATTTTTATCCCTTCACTGGATAAAAGAGTTATCATAGCACCCACCCCTACAACACAAGACTGACAGCCCAAACCACCACATTCGGGAAACCCAACTTGGATGTTGCACATATAGTAGCGCTCATACAAATTTTAATTCTGCTACTATTTTCTAGAAGAAAAGAAATCTATCACATTATCGCCGATATAACGCTAATATAATATGATTATACCGAATCCATAAATATACAATATTATCTAGGCTTATATACCACGTATAACTACTATTAAATCGACCATTAAAATATATCTGTACGAAGAAAAATAGTATACATAACTATTCATATACTTACACATACTGACAAATAACTTATCGATAATACATATTATAAAAAATAATCCAAATACTATCACTATACTACCATCAACTAACTCATAATTATATTCATAATCCATAACATCACATACATAACAATATATAGTGACACATAAATATTATAATACAATCAATAACTAGATTAGTATATACTACCTATCAACTATATAGCTCCGAATACTCAACTACTATATATACAACATACTACCAACCTAAGTAACTAAGCACTAATATCCTATCTAACTACAATAATCTCATATATCATAATCTAATAATCAGAGGATGTCAGCGGAATATAGTGATTTCATTCACTATCTCCTGACGATCGCCGGATCCCGGACTCCGATTCTAACAACCATAACCTATCGCGGATATTGAGCGGATGCCTGGATAGCCGGATAGTTAAGCACTTTTATTAGAAGTTTATAGCCACAGGTAACCTTCATATAATATCATATATAACAAATAATACCTACTAAACCAATTACCTATATACACATACTAATACTACTTATATATATATACTATATAACTCTATAACTATAATTACAAACATATCTACTACTACAACCATCACCTATTCTCTAAATATGACTCTTCACTAATTAGAATACATATATAATTATATATACTACTCATACCTAAAACTCAAACTCAGACTCATACCCTCCCACCTATATATATATATATTATATATATTATTATATATATAATATATATTATCATCCTACCCTCATATCTATACTTCACTCACTCTCTTACTACCTTAACCTACTTACCCCCTCATACTACTATATCTACTACCCTATATACCTCTATCACTACTACTATCAATACACACCCCTACACCTATAAATATAACACACTACTCACTACCGGTATCAAATAACTACATACTACTCATACATATATATAACTACATAACTAATAAAATATTATATAATCTATAACTAATACCCCCATACCATAACTCATCTACTCATATACCCCTATTAATACTATTAATAAAAACAACTACTATACCAAAATATAATCCACTCACAATAAATTATATATGGACGACCCATACTTCACATACATACCTTAAATACATAAATACATATCCGTGTTACAAAGTGCAGGACTTTGGATACCCAACTTCTTTTGACAAAACCCCACATAACCTCGTTTCCTATGCACTCCACAACAAATTAATGGAAAAACAGGTTACTCCTACTCTATATATCCGCTTCGACTTTAATAATAATCTCAACATTAGGGTCTACAGAAAACAACAAGAAAGCTTCACTGAAACGTCCCTTTACAGGCGGAAGACTTTGCTTTTCGTTTTCCGTCGCTCAACATCGAGTTGTCTTGCACCACTGAAAGAATGCTTACTACCTAACACATGTTGAGGATCACCGCAAAGAAAATTCCTGACGCTTCTGCAAGATGTGGAAAACTTAGTAACAATTATCCATTCCACCAAGCACCCACCGCTGGAACTCTCTTATCTGATTCACGAGCATCTTTCCACTTTGATACTTTTACGATCAAATGAAATAAGTAGCGTCTCTTTGACACTACTGAAAAGACTCCTCATCGGCTGCTAGAAGTCAAAAGACAAGTTCATCGCGATCTACGATCGACTCGCTAACAGATGTTAACTGCGACACCCCTGTGTATGTGGCTACATCTTTTTCTTTTAATTGGCTGGTGATATTCTTCTGGCCTTTAGGCCACGCATTTTTCATATCATAGGCATCCTAAAATTAATTTTCAAACCCCTCTGACAATCACGTGTTTCAAGAAATTTTGTTTTGTTTCTAGGATTTAGAAAAGTTGCTATTGCACATGCGTCATCGTTCTGCAGAGTTTGAAATCTATTATGCTACCGATCGCATACAGTGCTATGCTGTCATCCTTGAAAAGTCCCATGCTTTAATATAATATCCCTATATATATATATATATATTATTATATACTAGTATTATACTATATATATCTACTATTCTATATATATATATAATATCTATCTTATCGCCTTATACTAACATGGACTAATTGACTAATATACTATCTATATATATATATATATATTATATTTTTGCACGTTAAGTGTGCAGGATCAAGTCCGTGTACAGGACCCACCGCGGCCACACTGGGCTGAAAAATCAAGCACATGGGAGGGCCTGTATATATATTTGTTTTAAATGTCAAAACACAGAATTAAAACTGAAAACCTCATATTCAGTCATCAACAATAAATAAAAAACTAAAGAAATTACTCTCTTGCATCTCTGTTATCTTCGGTCCCTTTAGATTACATAACCAACACACTCAAATTACGTATACCACTACCAAAGAAGTTTTCATTTCTCGCTGAAGATATCTACAGAAACTTATGTGTAAACAATCTCGAATGTCACACGTGGCAGATCCAGATACACGCACTACTGGGGATAAATCTTTTAGACAAGGTGCATTACCTGCGCGACCCGTAAAGTAGGAAAATAACGACAGCGAATAGCGGTCAGACTGGGACCCCAATCCAATCCTGAAGTATGATGGAACAGCACATCTACTCGCGCCGCGGTGCTCCGCCGCGAACCGGCACAACTCACAATTCGTGCAAATGGGACGCGCCAGGAGCTTCATCGTGACATACCATAGTGAACTGTAGAGTGTATTAGCATGTGTGCCAATATACTCAGGATTACCGTGCAAAGTATCCACCCTCACTCCAATATAAAGACGCATTTCTGTACTTAGTCGGGATGGACGATTACCACTGCACATCCGACTGTTCCGGACCCCTCCTCTTCCCACCCAACTGTCTCCTGAGTTTCCTCCACGCCGATCATATACGTCACACCAGACACTCTCTCGCCAACTAAGATCTCGCCCAAAGCCCTTGTCCGACAGAGTCAGGAACATCATGTAAATCGCTTGATGGGGTCAACGAGGAGGAACGTTGTCGGATTGGCACTACCCAACGGGAGCGTACCCCTAGAACAACTCCGAGAAGAGTACGGGCAGCTACGACGTCACATTTTTGCCTAACTTGTCACGCGATTTTCAATTGCCCGTATTACCCCTACATTAGAGTAGAGGAGTCCACGAAAAATATTTGATTTCTATATTCACGGGATGCTGGCAGTAGTACGAAAGAAATTTGTATGACAGCTAGATATACTAGAAACTTCGCGTTTTTAGAATAAGGGGTTTTCAAGCGCTTGTATAACGGCTAAATGAGAATCTGAATAAACGATTTCATATGAGATTGAATCTTGGATCTGTTAGAATTCGAGAAAAAAGGGCCAATCAAATTATATATAGCCGTTAACTCTGCTAACGTAATAAAAATTGGAAGCATAAGGGGAAGGGTGTGGGAGAGGTTTGCGGTCAAAGGAGAAAGGACAGCATAGACAAGCGCCACATTGTTACCCACTACTATCTTAGAGCCGTCACGCTGAATCCCTGGCAGTAACAACATTACATAAACGCTGAGCTGCGCGCCCGTGAGACCAGACCAGCTCTAGCTTTTCAACAGGGCGCAGCAGCAAGGAATGCACGTCCAGCATTATTGGAGAGCCAGGCATAAGTCAGAGCCCAAGCAAATTATGTGTCCACGGAGAATGCGACAGGAAAAATAAGCAAGCTCGTGTAATAAAACTGCTCCCACCATTCGTCAAAAGAGAAAGAGCTCCCTTTTTGAAAAGGGATGCTTAATGAGGAGAAAATTACAAGATTGTTATGCAACCGTCTTAATGCAAATGGCCAGTAATATAGGCATTCTGAGGTACCTCCTGCAGAATCCGAGTGTCAGGGCAGACTGCGTATATCAGAGACTGAGTTAATGATAACACTGCAAGACTAAACTTGTACAACAATGATGTATTCATTCTGAAGAGAGAGTATGCAATCACATTGGATTAAACACTTTCAAGGCTTCACCTGGAGGGACCGATCGAAAAGCTCCAGATAGATATACCAACGGCCTCGCTTCGTAATCTGTTAATGGCCATTAACACAAGGTACGAATAGTAAATGTGGATTATGGAGGCCCTGCAACCAAATGATACTGACCAACACAAGCCCCAAATAAATACCAGTTTAACGATCGGCATTACGGTGCAACGATAAAAGAACGCATAAAATAAAGGAGAATTACAGCTGATCCCGACATACCAAAGAAAACAATACAACAAAGAAGTATATTACATAGCAAACAAAGCGCAAAGATGAAAAACTGTCACAAGACAGAGATATCAAAGGATTGCGACTGACAAGTTGTTTTAGGTGTTTACACATAAATGCGGTGGCATATGTTAAGTAGGATATCATGCACATAAGGAATAGCACCATAGAAAAATTTCGGAGAAAAATCGTGAACGTTCATGCAGGACATCGGGCGTAACCCATATAATGAAGGCTCTAGGTTCGATGCGCGCACGCAACAGGTGGCAAGTTCTTCGATTCCCTCTATAAATTTATATTTTAAAAGCACTGCTCGAAGAGTATCTGGGTCATGCGGACAGACAAATAGCGGAAGCCATAGGGACTACCACCACTGCTAACATATTTCCTAATAGCTAGTTGAAGTTGCCGCTACCTTCGAGACAGGGCAGCCTAAGCAACCAACCACGCGCTACACTGTGATCAATGCTAATAAAGCCAAATCATCCAGACATATAGAGAAAAAAATTGACACAACGTCCGCCCTGGAATCACGAGGTTAACAATATTCCATTAATCCGAGAGCAAACTAGTGCCTACACACTTAAAAACACTACCCTGCTTGGAATCGCCTTCATCCAGAGTAAAGTGGCGTGACAGAATAGAAGCGCACCCTACTTCCATGGATCTGTTTATGACAAAGACATTTAATGAAAAGCCAGGGACCGTTCGTCCGCCGACGAAAACCGAGCGAAATGGAGCTCGTTAAGAGTCGATTCCCCAGTTCTCCACGCTTGACTCGTAAGATTTCTTAACGGGTCAATAGAAGACGCCCTAAGAGAATCCATCGACCAGGCCACTAGTTGAGAAGGCTTCCCGGATGTCATGTCTAGTTTTTTAACAAGGGACTCCGCCGGTCGAACGATTTTTGCGGAACCCAAACTGGAAGTTTGAAAAAGCTTGGCGCACCTCTCACAGAACAGGGAGAAGGCGGCATGAAACCATTTTCTCTCATTTATTTAACCACGGTATGCCGCCGCAGGTCACGTGAATCTGGTCCCTTTGGTTATCGCCCCCAGCTTCGGATCTTTCCCCAGGTTTTGGGGATAGGCATTACAAAAGCTGGTCCAAATAGATGGGAAAGAGATTCGATTCCAGATTCTGTTTTTGTAATAGATGCCAGCAAAATGCTGTGCTGCGGATGGGCACCTCGTATATTGAACGGAGATGAATCCTACGAAATTCATGTCTGGACCAAGACGCCCAACCAGTACTTCTGCTACAATACGCCAAGTGCTCAAAGTTTGATACCGCAAGTAGTAAATTCCGGTTGTAAGGTATAGATCCTTCCCCTTCTTGATATTGGTAAGAAAGTCTGGCCATAGCACGTGTCAGTTTCAGTTTTTTGAAAAGCTTCAGTGTAGCGGAATGAACTCTAGAATGGCCTAGCGAAGCTTATACACAGCTAAAACTCATCCACGCTTCATTCACCATAACAGGATGCGAGAGAATCAGTAATCAGATTAATAATCAGGTCCAATAACGGAGGACTGTGGGTGAGGTGTTAATTAAGATGACGAGAATATTATTCTAGTGTGAACTTTCCAACACTAAAGGAAGGGGGTTGTAGGAGATTAAGTCGATATGTAATATTCTGAAAATATTGTTTAACCAAATCTCGATTTTGACCGATTAATTCGCCGAAGATAACCTCAGTGGGCTGCTTTAAAAATAATCATCTTTGGGGTGTCAGCGTCTTTTTTTAGCCCGTAGAGTTCTTCTTTCTCTCGGTGGCTTCGTGGCACTCTTGGGACAGCTAAAGCCGAGGTTGCGATCGCCCCTGCTGACGGAAGACTGCGGGATGCAAGCTTCCGCTCCGCCGACGACTGATACTTCCTGAGTAAGAAGCAAAAGAGACATTGCAATCAAGCAGTCGGCATCTTTTATTGAAGGGAAGAGGCCGAGGCTCAGTGCGTATTAAGATATAAAAGGAGCCCACTCCGCTCGATCATCACACGACAACCAGCTGGAGTTTGGGTTTATTGCATTGGGGCTCTGGAAAATCTCATTCCTATGCTATTGGGTATGACGCTTGCCGAAATAATAATCAAAAGCGGGACCAGGTAAAACGATCATAAGGGAATAGGAGAGCAAAAGGAAAATATAATACAGAGAAGTGTAGTATCTTCTAGAACGTTCATAAGGTTGGAGCCTGTGTTAAGGCATCCCAGGTCGAAAAGGGGGTTAGGAGATCTATTAAGATCTTCTGGAACTTCAGATGAAGCTGAACAGAGTCCCCCATAAGGGGTGGCCGGAGGTTGAAGTCGCCTATATAACAGAACCGGCGAGCAGGGAAGCTGTTTGAAAAGATCTGCTAAGTCGACCTTAGTAAATATTCACTTAAACTCGGAGCTATAGTAGCTTGAACATCCTAGTAATTGTGATGGACCAGTGAATTCTTGGCCCGTTACTGCAATGAAGCTTCTGGGTTTGGCGAAAGAGGGACTAGGGGATAAGGGGATAGATTTGTGAATGAATATTTCCTGCACCTCCTCTATCATTGTCACCCTCTTTCTATAGGTTACGCGATTTATATTCCAACGATGGTTTGAAAGAAGTCACGTGCACATGCGACAGTTCCCATGTAACATGACACTTTGGTGTACATATGTTTTATTCAGTTGAAACAGTTCTTTCCGAAATTAGAGCTAATCGCCCGCACAAATGTCTTGAAGGAAGTAGTCATGTGTTAGTCATGTAATATTATCGATGGAGGTCTATTAGAGACAATTGTCTCTATGTGGATAGGGGGTAATGTTGAAGGTGGGTTCAGATTGAGAGGGAAAGTTGAGACGTGGGTCTCGGCGAGGAGAGATGGGGAACAAAACCTGGGGGGAAAAGGTAGTCATACACCAGAGATTTTAGGTTCGTATGACATCTTTTTAGGGGTAGCGAAATTTTCAGATGATATTTGGGTGAAAGAGCTTCACAACCATTGATATGCGAGATGGTTGTAAGTTCAACCCAATCAACCTTGTCTATGTGGGGATTTGGTTGAGTTATAGAGAGCATTGTTAATGCTCATATTTATTAGTGAGCTCGTATAGAACCCGCTTGGCAAGCAGATTCAGAAATGTGGGAGGGGCATAGAGTGGTTTCCATGGAAATGGGGAAGGAAGGTGTATCCGAAAGAGGTATTGGTCTTTTTGAGAACTGCTATTGGGCGTTACGACATCGATTTCCACTATCGAATTCGATGACTTGGCAAGGTCTGACATCTTGGAGAATTTTCCAGTAACTTCCTCATCATTGGGTGATTTTTGGGAAATTGGGTTAGTTTTGATTGAGAGATATGGGGACTTGGGTCCATCTTCATGCCTCCATCAGACCCAGAACGTTTAGAGCGTTTGCGGCGACGTTTACGTTGAACAGTTTCCCATTCACCTTTCTCGGAAATGCAAGGAAGCATTAGAAAGTAGAAATGGGTCTCGCATCGAGCTCAAATTTGGGAGCTGTTGTATCGCAATATATCTTCTAGGGTATAGAATCCTTAGAGAGGGCTGATAAAGGAAAATCGGGACAAGAGTTTACTAGGAAGAATCAGAAGGATACTAAAACCTGTCTTGTAGAACTATTACGATGATTGGGTTGGTGGTTGTTTCATTATGTGGGATACGTTGGGTAACAGTCTAATTAAAGCCTTTGCATTTGTCTCAGAAGTAAGACTTATGGCGAGGTCTCTTCTGAGTTGCATTTTTTACATCTAGGGTCAGTGTGTTATTGTTTAAGAATTTGGTTGCTCTATATTTTAACGATAATCTTTAACTTCGGCGACTGTTCTCTCTTTTTCTGTGTGTTTTAAAACATCTTTACCAGGGGGTTTAGTAATAGTGGGGGGAAGCGAATTAAGGGACAAAGAGACCATCCTCTTGCATAAGTCTCTGGTGAAACCAAATTTGGTGAGTATGGGACAGTGGTGTCTTCGGCAGGAATGTTTTCCCAATTTATTGTATTGGATGAGCTGCTTAGTTTTCATTGGTTCACGTCTTGTTGAGAGTTTAAAGCGCACGGATGGCTTGGTTGACATCGGCCTTTGGACGGACGGGAGATTGATTTCAAGGGGCTGCTTTTGATGCCACTCTTTCAGAAGTTGGTAGTCGTGGGCACGTACAAGGTAGACTGGTTACGCCAGTACTTGCTTGAGTTTCAACGGAATTTAAGAAGAACGTTCTATTAGGAATAGGGCGTTGATGTTGGCCGGATTAACACGTGGAAGACACGTGGGGGATAGCTGTATTGTGGCGTAGATTGAATTTTGACATTTGTCTGATATTTTTTCAATATGAGGCTGGCGTAATAGCATCTCTTCCTGCTCAATTCTAATGTATGTACATGCTCTAAAATACTCCTGTTCAAACAGGTACAGACGGGCATTTGAAAGAGGAAGCACTGTGGGGTCCTTTTACAGTTTCTACAGTTAGGGGTATTTTCAAATGGAGTGTGAAATAATTTCCACAGATTGGGCTATGTCTTCCCATTGGTCCCCTAAACAGATTTTCGGCGGATCGACCACGGTTGAACTTTGAAGCAACAGTCTGGGTCGAGGGATAAACGTGCGAACCACTGTAACTTGTGAACCCTATTTTGACCTTTGTAGTGGATAAGGGGTGTTAAAGGTCAGTCAGTAAACGGGGGTTTGGTTTGTCAGGAGTTTCCCGGCGAGGGGGAATCTATAAATGTTTGTGACGGGAAAATCTCTTGTGGAGTTCTTACCAAAATGGACAGCTGTGTCTTGTTCTTGAATAGACCAAGAAATAGTGCCTTTAAGATGTTTTTCTTATGTCGTCAGGAAGTAGAATAATAGGACAACATCTCCAAGAGACGTTAAAGGATGACAGAATGGAACTTTGTTTCGGTTAGCAGCTTTTACGAGAATGGACCCCATTTCTCATTAATGTGACGGGAGGGTCTTCAACTCCTAGGGCTTTTTCGAGTGCCTTACTGAGAGGAATGGTTCTGTGCTCAGTAAGAGTTTTGGAGGTAGTAGCGGATCTCAGAATGTAATACATCGGGAATGACATGTCTGCTGACATTCCTGGAGGGGGTGCAGCGTATGGAGTAAGCGAATGAGTACGACTATTACGGGGGGCACCTTTACGGGGTTGCCCGGGCCGTGGGGGCACCTGAGGTGTTCGGGGTTTGCTGGTCGACGAATCGATGAAATTTTGCGAAAGACCCTCAGGTGTAGTAGAAGAAGAAAGCAAATTATATGTACCAGGTCTATAAGTAGTAGGGACCGTGGTAGGGCCATGCTGGGAAGCTGGCAGATGGTTCAGCTCACCTT
>JABUQX010117936.1:37500-47500 GCA_015478945.1 Trachelipus rathkii
ATATATATATTTATATTATATATACTACATTATAATATATTATTATATAATATATATATTATATTATATCTATATATAATATATTTATATTTATCTATATATATCTATATATATATATATATATATATATATATATATATATATACTATATCTATATATAATTATATGATATATATATATATATTCTATATATATATACTAGTATTAATCTATTTAGGTATACTATAGTATATCTTATATAGATATAGTATATATATATATAGTATCTATAATAATATATATATATATATATATATAATATATATATATTATTATAAGATATATATATTCAAGTATTATTATATATATAACAGGAATTCTCAATCAACAGTCTTTTATAGCATTTCATACCTCTAATTCACATTGTGTCATTGTTGATTAACGTTTTGTCAAAATCCACTTTCGGATTTGTAAAAAATAGTTCTCTTACTTTTAGCTTTAAATAGAAGGGATATTTCTGACAAATATACTGTAAACAGGCACTATCCTTGTCGAGGGCCTTAACAGATTGTTTCATGATACCTAATTTAATATACAGTGGAGGGAGTAATACATTCTTTGCATCGACAAGCGGCTCGTGGACAACGTTTCCTACAAGAGGAGTAATACTTTTACTTGCGGTCCACTGTTTCCGTTTCCAGTGATTGCTAGTGTCACGACTATCCCATTCGCATAGAAAACATGGATATTTCGTGTATCCGGACTGAAGTCTTAGTAGCATGCCAAGAACCTTCAAATCCCCACACAGAAGCCATCCATATTCACTATATTTTACTTTCGCCAGCATACATGCAATATTGTCAGGTTTCTTTTAGTTGTACAGAGTTTGCTATAGGTATTGAAGGGTGTATATTACCATTGTGTAGTAAAACCCCTTTTTAAACTACGTTTGCTTGAATCTATAAAGAGTCTCCATTCCGAGGGCTGGTAATTATGTACACCGAAAAAAGCCATTAGGCCATGAACATTATTGAAGTACACGAGGTCATCGTTCTCCGCAAAATAGACAAATAAGTTCTTTTCGCGATGTCTATACCAGACAAATTTTGTTCCCGATGCTAACACATGTTTCCTTTTCAACCGCGAGCCAAAAAGTTCGGCTTTGTCCTTTGAAAAATACAAATCGTGGACTAAATCATTCAGTTCATTTTGGTTGAATTTTGAAGGGGTGCTATCACCTTCCTCGCAAGTATACTCCTCATTTCCCGCACTATCTTCATCTAACATCGGTTTCCTCATCGTTGCTTTGACCAAGACACTCTCCTACGTGGATGAGGGTGGCAACGAACGGGTATGAATCGCTATGTGGTATAGGTCTGATGGCAGATGGAAGGTCGGGATATGTTATATTTTTGATGTTTTTAGCATTATATCCAAGCAAATTTTTGTCAAACAGAAATAACAGTCATTGTAGTGGTTCGTTTGTTCCCTCCACACCATTGGAATACCAAAGGGCATAGAAGGTTTCTTCCCATTACTCCAAAGACGTAGCGCCTCGACACACGTTCGACATTCGGTATGAGGTGCCCACGATTTATCTTGATCACCTAACTTCACCCCGAAATACATATAGTAGGCACGCTTCACAAAATCATTAATTGTGTCTTTTCTTCAAGATAGTGTACCGTCCGCAAATATAACAAAATATATCATTATCGCTAACACATGTACGCGAAGCCATATTTTACACCAATAACAGACAAACAGCATAATGACTAAACGCTTCACCATACGCTGAACGACTGAGACTTCAATCACATGGTCGGTTTTCAGCTAAAACCCATATACGAACGAACCAATCTCCATAGTACCAGAGGACGAATGCACATGCCAAAATGTCTAATGGCGCACTGTATAAAAACCTGTACGTGAATAGAACAAAAACGTTAACACGATTTGAAATCGGTCGAAAATGTATATAGAACACCATAAAATTTTTATGCAGATTATATATATATATATATATATATATATATATATATAATATATTGTATATATATATATATAATATATATATTATATATAAAGAATATATTATATATATATATAATATATATATATATAGATATATATATATATATATATATATATATATATATATATATATATATTCGTCATGATCATTATTAAACACTCGTAATTTGCTTCACCCTTAGTGTTTTGCTGTAAATATGTCACTTTACATGCTATAGTGATATCTGAGTAACTCGGATCCCAATACTACAGTTAGTTTTTGAACTATATTAATACTATCTCACCTTTAGTTCAAACCTTATTAAAGACATCTTTTTGCACTTCAATCTGTCTAACGTGAGAGCAGAGTAGCTTCTACGCTAATTGCCCTAGGAATGACTACAACTTTAGTTTTAACTCAATCATACATTTTCTTTCAAGTAATATCTCTATAGTATTTCCTTTGAGTAGTGTGTTGAAAGAGACCGATAGTTTCGTTAGTCGTACAAAACCAAGGATTTCAACGTGACGAAACAGAAGATCACCCATTACTATAATTTCTATAAATTTACTATATCCATCCTTTATGATTTTTCGTTTCATTGTCCCATATATTTGTATTTTATATTAGTTTCAAGAGTAATCCTGTTCGTTCTTAAGCGGACTTGGGATCCTTTTACCTTTTACTCATCATCTCCTTTCTACAATTTCTTGTTTTTGTGCTTAGATAGTTCTTAACCCGGATGTCACTCATCCTTTCCGAGAATAATTACGATTGCAAAGTGTACGGTTTGCGTTGTCATTGGAAACAACATCGAAGTAATCCCAAACCACACTGGATAAGGATACCATTGCGTAATTGATTCAACAGTTGATTTCGAGCGAATATATTCACAAATACGAGGGTATCAATATTAATATTTGTTATATTTTATTGCTCAAATTACTGTCACTACCTTCAGATGGCACTGTCAACTCAATTCTATTTCTCAAATTTTTATAACAAGCTTTCATCAGACATTTTCTAATCGCACTCCGAGTTTTCCGAGTACGAGTGCAAATAATCTACACTATATTTAATATTTGCGAATGCGAAAGTCAATGCGAATATTTAAAAACATGCGAATATCTAATATTTCTTTTTACTTTTTTGTTAATATTAATTAGTTGCATATTTATATATATATATATATATATATATAATTATATATATATATATATATATATATATATATATATTATATATATAATATATATATTATATATATATATATATATATATATATATATATATATATATATATATTATTATGTATATATATATATATATATTTATATAATATATATATAATATCTATACTTATATATATATTAGAGATGTAGCGGATAACCGCATCCGCATCCGCATATGCGGATATCCGCATCATTTTTCACTATCCGCATCCGCAACCGCATCCGCATTAAATTTTTTGCGGATAGCGGATAGTATTCCATCTATGAATTATGAGAAACGTGTGTTTGCCTACTTTTCTATATATTTATATATATATATTTTATATATTATATATATATACTTTATATATATAATATATATATATATATTATAATATATATATATATCCCGCAGGGGGGTATTGATTCTTATCTATGGTGTATGCTCTGATTGTGGGAAGACCTTGTTTCCATCTGAAGCGTGGCACTGTCCATAGGAACCATGCTAGGGGGACTTTCTGCATCCTCCGCGCCCCCAGCAGTACATATGTGCATTTTTGTGCTTCGTGCATTAGCATTTCGCACATATGTAATCTTTCACCTTCACTCTTTCCACTCATTTTCACAATTTTTCCCGTCTTTTCAAATCGAAACCTTCTTTATCACGTTTCCTCTCCTTCTGCTTCTTTCTCCCTTTTTTTTATTTTTTTTTTTTTTTTTTTTCAATTACATTCAATTCATTTCCACCCTAGTCCATTTAATCTTTGTATCAGGGTTGCCCTCCCCTTTTTCATCACAGCCCTTGGCATCCGGTGGCCTCTTCTCGCATGGTTTTCAGTTCACCCACACTTCCTCCCCGTGGATGAGGGTACCGTTGAAAAACCGGTCATTTACGCTCACCTCTGACCGGGCCGCATTTGTAGGGAACCGCAACCTCGAGCTCAACCGGAGGGAGGCGTTCTGCAACTTTGGTGTATACATCTCGGACTTGCGCGAAGACTATTAGTGCCGTGTGGTACACGGAATGGGACCCCACGTAAAGTTTTGGGAGGATCTTCCGAGGCCACATCGCACCACAGCCACCCTACGGTGGGGTCCGCGCGTGGTTGTCGTGGGTCTCTGGACTCGTGACCTGCTGTGGAAGAGGATTACCTTCCTTTATGAAACATACGCCTTTCCAGCCCATCCTGTTATTTGCTTTTATATATCTCATTTGCTTTATTGCTATAGTGGCTCATTCATGTGGAGAAGCCTTGTGGTTAATCTTTATATGGGAAAAGTCCTTAAAAGAACCAAAACGTTTCTTAAATAAAGGTGAGGGCTGAAACCATCTGCCAGCTTCCAGCCTGGCCCTAACCACGGTCCTAAATACCTTCTAGACGCTGGTACCTATAACTTGCTTTCTTCCTTCTCTACACCTGAGGGTCTTTCGCAAAATTTCCATCGACTTCGTCGGACAGCTCAAACCCCGAAACCTCAGTTCCCCCACGGCCGGGCAATCCGTAAAGTGCCCCCGTAATCGTCCACTCATTCGCTTACCTCCATACGCTGGCACCCCCTCAGGAATGTCAGCAGAAATGGTCCATTCCCCTGATGTATTCACATATTGCGCATCACTAACCTCCAAAACTCTTACTGAGCACAGAACCATTCCTCTCAGTAGGGCACTCGAAAAACCCTAGGAGTTGAAGACCCTCCCGTCACATTGAAGAGGAATGGGTCCATTCTCTAAAAAGCTCTAACCGAAATCAAGTTCCATTCTGTCATCCTTACGTCTCTTGGGAGATGGTTCCTATTATTTCTCTCATGACGACATAAGAAAAACAATCTAAAGGCACTAATTTCCTTGTCTATTCAGAGAGACGAAGACACAGCTGTCATTTTGGAAGAACTCCAAAGGAAGATTTCCGTCACAAACATTCTATAGATTTCCCCTCGCCGGGAAACTCCTGACAAACCAAACCCCGTTTACTGCTGACTTTTAATAACCCTTATCCACCTACAAAGGTCAAAATAGGGTTCACAATTTACAGTGTTCGCACGTTTATCCCTCGACCCAGACGTTGCTTCAAATGTCAACGGTTTTGTCATCCCCGAAAATACTGTAGGGGACAGGAAGACATATGCTCTGGGGAGAATTATTTCACACTCCATTTGAATACCCCTAACTGCAGAAACTGCAAAGGACCCCACAGTGCTTCCTCTTTCAAATGCCCGTTTTACCTGTTTGAACAGGAGGTTTTAGAGCTATGTACCATACATAAATTGAGCAGGAGAGATGCTATACGCCAGCTCAAGAAAAAATATCAGACAAATCAAAATCAATCTTACGCCACAATTACAGCTACCCCCACGTGTTAATCCGCCAACACAACCCTATCCTAATAGAACTCCTCTCTTAAATTCCGTTAAAACTCAGGCAAGTACTGCAACCAGTCTACCTGTACTGCCCACACTACCAACTTCTCAAAGAGCCCAAAAGCAGCCTTGATTCAATCTCCCGTCCAAAGAGCCATCAACAAGCCTATCCTGAGCATTAACTCTCAACAAGCTACCAATGAAACTAAGCTAGCTCATGCAATACAAAATTTGGAAAACACTTCCTGGCAAGACACACTGTCCCATAACTCCCAATTGGTTCACCAACTTATGCAAGGGACGGTCCTTTTGTCCTTATTCGCCCCACTATTACTAAAACCCCTGGTAAAGACGTTTTAAAACACACAGAAAGAAGCAGTCGCCAGTTAAAGATTATTCGTTAAAATATAGAGCAAACGAATTTTTAAACAAAAACACAATAACCCCAGATGTAAAATGAACTCAGAAGACTCGCCATAAGTCTACTTCTGAGCAAAATGCAAAGGCTTTATAGATGTACCAAAACAATCCAACTATGAACAACTCACCAACAATCATCTAATAGTTACAAGACAGTTTTAGTTCCTCTGATTCTTCTATAACTCCTTCTCCCGGTTTCTTTATCAGCCTCTCTAAGGGATTCCTACTACCTAGAAGATTATTGGATAAGCTCCAAATGGAGCTCGAATGCATGACCCATCTTCTTTCTAATGCTTCCTGCACTTCCAGAAAGGTGAATGGAAAACTGTTCAACGTAAACGTCGCAACGCTCTAAACGTTCTGGGTCTGATGGAAGCATGGACCCAGAAGTCCCCATTCTCCAATCAAACTGAACCAATTTCCCAAACATCACCGAATGATGAGTACTGGAAAATTCCCAGATTCAGACCTTGCATATTCATCGAATTCATATTGGATCGATGTTCGCAACCCAATACATTCTCAAAAAGACAATACCCTTTCGGATACACCTTCCTTCCCCATTTCCATGGAAACCACTCTATGCCCCTCCCACATTTCTGAATCTGCTTGCCAAGCAGGTTCTGATACTGCTCTCACTAATAAATATGAGCATTACGAATGCTCTTCTATTAACCAACCAAACCCCACATAACAAGTTGATTTGGTTGAATTCAACCTATCTCGAATTCATGGTGAAGCTCTTTCACCCATCTCTAATACTCCTCATAAAAGATGTCCATACAAACCTAAAAAATCCTGGTGTATGAACTACCCTTCCCCCCAGGTTTTGTTCTCCCTCCTCGCCGAGACCCACGTCTCAATCTTCCCTCTCAATCTGAACCCACCTCCAACATTTCCCCCAGTCACATAGAGACAATTGTCTCTAATAGACCACCATCTAATATTCAAATAACTACCATGACTACTTTCCCTTCAATGGAAATTGTCGTGCTATTACTCTAATTTCGAAGAACTTGTTCAACTAATAAATATATGTACACCAAAGTGCATATGTTTGCAGGAACTTCGACTAAGTCATCGTGACTTCTTTCAAACCATCTGAATATAAAATCGCCGCTAACTTCTATAGAACGAGGTGACAATGATAGGGGAGGGTCAGGAATACTCATTCACAAATCTATCCCTTTCCCCAGTCCCTCTCCAACCAAACTTCATGCAGTAGCGCCAAGAATTCACTTGTCCATCGACCATTACTCATATGTTCAATTACTTAGCTCCGAGTAGTGAATTTACAAAGGTCGACTTAGCTGATCTTTTCAACAGCTCCTGCTCCGTTGTTATAATAGGCGACTTCAACCTCCGCCACCCTTATGGGTGACTCTGTCACTTCATCTAAGTCAAGATCTTAATAGATCTCCTAACCCCTTTTCCTTGGGATGCCTTAACACAGGACTCCCTACATATGAACGTTTAGATACACACTTCTTCTTGTATTGATATTTCCTTTTGCTCCATTCCCTTATGGATCGTTTTACCTGGTCCGCTTTGATTATTTATTCGCCAGCGATCATTACAATAGCATTAAATGAGATTGTTCCAAGCCCAAAATGCAAAAACCCAACTCCAGCTGGCGTTTTGATCGAGCGGAGTGGGCTCCTTTTTTATCAGGCACCGCTATCCCTCTTTCTCCTTTCAATAAAAGATTTCCGACTGTTGATGATGCCTTTGCTTCTTCCAGAAAGTAGTCATCTCGGCAGCGGAAGCTTGCATCCGCAGTCTTCCTCAGGCAGGCGGTCGGCAACCCCTTGATGGTCCCAAGAGTGCGCACAAGCCAACCGAGAGAAGAAGAAACTCTATAGGCAATACAAAAAGACCCGTACCACCCCAAACATGTTTATTTTTAAAGCAGCCGCAGCGAGATCTCGGCGAATTAAATTCGTCAAACGAGTAAATTTTTTCGAACTTACCTATCGACTGTTAACTCCACAAATCCCCTCCTTTAGTGTGGGAAGTTACACAGAAAATATTCTCGTCGATCTAATAACTCCTCACCCAAGTCCTCCGTTAATGGACCTGATATAACTGATTCGATCTCCGCTCCTGCGTGGAATCCCCGCGCGGATGAGTTAGGTTATAGCTTCGCTAGCCATTCGAGTTCACTACACTGAAGCCTTTCAAAACTGAGAACTGACACAGCCTGCCAGACTTTTTCAACAGCGAAAGGGAAGATCATAACCTACAACCGTCTTTTACACTTGCAGAGTATTCCAAACTGCACTGGCGAGTAGCAAGGACGGTTGCCTTTGGTCCAGACATGATTTCGTATATCATGCCTCCGTCATACCTACATCCCTCGGCATAAGCATTTTTGCTGGATCTATATAACAGAATCTGATCGAATCCTCTTTCCCATCTTATTTTGACTACAGCTTTTGTAATTTCTATCCCCAAACCTGGGAAAGAACCGAAGTTAGCGGACAACCAAAGACCTAAAATTTACGGTGACCTGGCATAACTGTAATTAATGGAGAAAATGGTTTTAGGCCGCTTCTCCCTGTTCTGGAGAGCGCCAGCTTTTTCAAACTTCCATGTTTGGCTTTCGCACAAATCGTTCGAACCGCGGATCCCTGTTAAAAACTAGACCATGCATCTCGGGAAGCCCTGGTATCAACCTGGTGGGATGGTTCTTGGCGTCTTCTTTGCCTTGAAACGCTTCGATACAACGTGGAAATGGGATCCTCTTTAAAACTCCATTCGGCTCGGTTTCGCGGACAACTCCCTCTTTTCATTAAATGTCTTTTGTCAAACAGATCCACAAGTTCGGTGCTTTTCTATTCTGTCACGCCACTTTACTCTGGTGAAGGCGTTCCGCAGGGTGTGTTTTAAGTTGTATCACTATTGCTCCGGATTTAATGTATTGATTTCTCTATTCCAGCGACTGCTCATTTCTCTATATGTCGATGACTTAGCCATTATACATAGCCGGTGCCAGGCTGCCCTTTCTCGAACGGCAAATTCCACTAGCTATTGGAAAATATTTTCACAGTGGGCTGCTCCATGGCTTCATTTTTCTCCACCAAAACCTCAGCAGTGCTTTTTAAGAAAAAGGGAATCGAAGAACTTGCCAAATTTCTCCCACGAACCTAACCTTAAATATGGTTTCGCCATTCCTGTAAACTTCAAGGTCAAATTTCTAGGCTCATCCCTAATGACACTTAACTCTGCACCGCATATTAACACCTAAAAACACTTGTCACTCGCACCTTGACCTGTTACGTCATCCCGCCTAAAATCTTGGGATGCTGATCGCAAATCCCTTTTACGTTCTTTACGTTGCCCTAATCCGACTCGAACTGGATTTGGTGTGCAGTAAATGGGTCAGGCCTCCATAAACTAATACACCTGTTTAGATCCCATTCAAAACGAAGCGATCCGTATTCTCCAATGGAGCTTTTCGATCGTCCCCAGGTGAGCCTTGAAGTGAATAATGTGAGCCACTCTCTCCTCGAAGAGAATACATCATGTGTACAAGTTAACTCTTCGTTTCAAACCCCAATACCGTCTGCCCTGACACCGATTCTGCAGAAGGATACTCAGAATCCTAATTACTGGCCGTTTGCAAAGACGGTTTCATAACATCTTTAATTTCCTCAACATCCCTTTTCAAGGTTGGCTGCCTTTTCTTTGACGAAGGTACACACCTTGGCTATTTCCCTCTCCTACCATTTGCTTGGCTTGACATCTCTCTCCAAATCTAGCCATCCTGCTGCCTGTTAAAAGCATCATTTCTGTCTCACGCCGCCAGTTCACGATGAATTTACTACAGTGTTCACTGACGGCTCTAAAATAGGGAACAATGTGGGCGCTTCTGCTGTCTTTCTTGACCGCAAACCTCTCCCATACCCTTCCCCTTATGCTTCAATTTTTACAGCAGAGTTAACGCTATAATGATTGCCCTTCTCGAATTTTATACCTTAACCAAAATAACTCATATGTCGTTTATTCAGATTCTCTT
>JABUQX010117937.1:0-7500 GCA_015478945.1 Trachelipus rathkii
CGAAGGAAGATGTATTTGTATTTTCTGGCCCCTCCGTAAGAAAGTGAGGCCACAGACTCACGTGAGTGTGGAGAGAACATGTAGACTAAATATAAAGTATCATATTCATACTGTATCTAGCGACACTATAAGTTGCTTTTATAATGTAATGCATTTAAGTAGTTGTTATATATCAGTTTTACAATTATTGCCTAAATGAGTTAGTGATCGATTATATTGAACAATGTATATATAGTAGCAATCAGTTAATGATTTATTTATTGCACTTTTTCCTACGAGCACACACTCACGAGTCTCAATGACTTAATTCACTTATCGGCGTTTTCACTAACGGCAGGTCCCGGTCCCACATTACGCCGTTATTGCGAGTACTACTGTACTTGCGATCAAGAGATTAGAGAGCAAGAATTAAGTGTTTCACAAATCTTTTTCTGTCGAGAAATAGGGGATTGCCCTAAATTATAGACAAGGAAATGGTCCGACAGTAAAATGGTCGACACGAGATCAAAAAAAATTTCCATCCACAGCCCGCCGAAGGCTTAGGTTCAGGTTGGTTAGGTTAGGGTTAGGTTTAGGGTTAGGTTAGATTAGTTAGGTTAGGTTAGTTAGGTTAGTTAGATTAGGTTTAGGTTAGGTTAGGTTAGGTCAGGTTAAGTTAGGTTGGTGGTTTAGGTTAGGTTAAGTTGGTAAGTTAGGTTGTTGGATTGTTTGCTGATTCGTCTGGCTCTAAATACCCACACAACAGATTTTTTTCTTTACAAATGTCAACCATTTGGACCTGTTGATTATTTTCCCTGTCGGCCATTTTGGACTAGCTTCGAGATAGATTCAAAAGTGACAATAGTTAGATGGTTAGAGGAGTTCCCTTTATGGCCAGGTTGAATAGTGTTTGTCAATCCAGCAAGAAGGGAAAGTCACGACGCGAGCATACTAAACAGTTTCTACAGGCTGGAAGGAGGTCAGAAGCCCAAGTTTAAGAACGCACATGAGATTCATTATTACCTAGCATCCACACATGTAATTTGAAGCGACCAGATAAAAAAACATCTTTAAGAAGATTGTCTTGCCTAGACGGTAATGACCTGAGGATGAATTTGAAGAAGGAGGAAACAACACCGGAAGTTCGCCAAAAGAGTGTAGCTAGATAGGAAAGGTTTGAACGGAAAAGTGTTCAGCTTCTAGGAAAGGCAAAATCCGGTTAGTTGGTACCCTCGGAAGATACAGATTAACGTTAGAATCAGTGACAAATATTACGCCAGAGGCATTAGTGACAAAGTTACCTGACATTTTTTTTTGAAAATTGCCAGAAAGGACGGGAGGAGAGGAACCAATACTTGTTCTTTTTCTACTTAGAAAATAGTTTTTGTATCACAGAGGAATAGTTTGCAACGATTCTCTGAGTTTGAAATATAAAATAGCATGAATTATGGAATTTGAAGACGATGGTAACGGTGAAGGACAGCTCTGCGGCGAATACGCAGAACAAACCCGAGTCTTCTAGGTTTGTTAGGCTTAGTTGAAGGAAAAGAGAAAATCAGCTTGGTTATGCGATCTGGATACCCCGAGGGACCCGTTCCAATAATGCAGTTGTCCTTCCATAAGAAATAATAACTATGACCGCATGTCCATCACAGTTTCGCGGAACCGAAATGCCAAACCGTTTCCCGCTGTTTTCTGTGTTCTACATTTCTTCTAGCGGAAATGACTTGAAGAAGGAACCCAGAGGACCCAGAGGAACTCAGAGGATCCCAGAGGAGAAAAGAGCTTAACAGAATAAGGGGAAGGGTTTGGAAGTTAGGAAAAGTTCTAGAATGTTGGGTTTATCTCTAGAAGGATCAGGGATACGAGCAGAGAGACCCCCCAACTACCCATGTTCTTCTGGATAGAAAGTGGTAAGGCAAAATTACGCACTGTATCATGAATACTAGAAGGCAAAAGTCACTGGAGGTGTGAACTTTGAAACTCTCCCGCCCCCCCCAAAATCGCTAATTTTCCGAAAAAGAAGAAGAAGAAGAAGAGAGAATGTCTTTTATTTTGGAGTTTAGAGAGTCGAAAAATATAAAATAGCACATAGTTATGTGTTATAGTGTTATAGAACAGAACAGATGAATATAGTGGTAGACTAACAGGGGAGCTTAAACCATAGAGTAAAAAATTCAAAAGATTCCAAATGAAAAGCAAGAGAACAGGTTACATCGTTACGTACATTTACCCAATATGCCTTTGTCTGAAAAATTGAGAATAGAGACAATTGGAAGGTTAAAATAGTATATTGCTGACAGACATCATGGCACTTGTGTTTCGCTTTAGAACAAGAAGATGAGATAGAGGAAAGATGTGTCGTTGTACAAAATCAAAATTAGAATAGAACTAAAGGTTTTGAGGAAATTAATGAAGAGGGAAACCCATATACCAGAGCATGTTGATTTACAAATCTTAGTGGCACAAACCCCATCAACGATGCCATCAACTCCAAAGACCCCACCACCGGAGGCATCAACTCCCAAAACCCTCAACCGAACGTGGAGCCTATCAACTCCGCAAGTTAGGAATGGATGGATAAGGGATATGCTTTGGGGAAGCCGCCCCCCTCTGGTTTTCTTCCCAGGCCAGTTCTGTCCGTTGCCGTCTGATTTCAATCATTTTTGAAAAAAAATAATTGGTTGGTGTAACTTTTTTCTAAAGTATAAATAGTGGATGTCTTTTCTGGCTTCGCAAAGGGTGTGTAAAATGAGCGCGTAAGAGTATAAGATATATTGAGAAGTGGAGTGATTCTGAAGATGTCACTAAAGCACACCCAATATATGTGCAAGAGTATAAATCTCATCCCTTTTGATGCCGCTGCTTGCCTCCATATATATATATATATATATATATATATATATATTATTATATCTATATATATAACTATATATATCTATATATATATAATATATATAATATATTAATATATATTATATAATATATACTATTATATATATATATATATATTTAATATAATATATATATAATATATATATATAATATAATATATATAATATATATAATATATATAAGTAAGTGACTGTACGTCCTGGCCTCGACCACTTTTTCTCAAAATATAAGAAGCTATTCGTCCTGAAACTTGGATATAAATCTATAATATGGGATACAGCCTCGAATCCGTGTAAATTTCAGGTTTTGTAGGATGTATATAGAGGGGGGTCACCCCCGGAGAGCGTAGCCGCCTAGCCCGCGTTTAAATACCCTTTTGGATTTCAAACGCCTAGATTGAGTTTAAGCCTAATCGAGAGTTAGGCTCGAGCGGTGATGACGTAATTCTCGTCGAGACGAGGATTACGTCAACGCGCGAGCGCGCGCAATGCGCATACACATACAATTATTATTATGTATACGTCGAAGATTCGATTTCCGAAGGAAATAGAAAATCGAATCTGAGTCGAAAAACGATCCCTGTAAGGGATCGTTTTTTTTACGTCAATCCGAACTCGGATGTCCGCCGAGGTGCTTCTTTCGCCATACCGGTTCCGAGTCCGATATATAATCTACATGGGTGAGTAACGTATCGCTTTCAACTGTATATGTTTCTATGACATGGTGAAAACTGATCATCAGGTGAGTTTTTTTGGTGACGTAGTCACCCCTAAAGGGGGATGCCTGCCTTAACGCAAGGTCAGAATTTCGTCCTGAAAACCAGGTTAGGCTTAACGGAATCGGGCTAAAATTTGGATGTGAGCTATATAATGACGTAACTCGTCGGAAACGAGATTACGTTTCTCTGCGTCCCCCCTCCATAATGGGGGACGCTGCCCCCTCTCTAAAAATTAAAATAATCTTAGAAGCTTAAACTCAGAGAAGGCGGGGAGTCTGAGTCGGAGTCGGAGTCGGAGACGGAAAATTTTGATTGGCTTCGGAGTTCAGGGACCCCACCGGAGGGGGGTCCCCCTTTGAAAAAAAAAAGCCAGAAGAAATGCATGGAATGCAAAACAGAGTGAAGGAGGAGGAAAGAAGAAAGGAAGAATGAGGAATAGGAGGAACGGAAGGGAAGGAGGAAAGGAAAGAAGGAGAAGAATGAGGGAAGGAATGAGGAGTCCTGAGGAGTAGACACAGACAACCGTGCTGGGAAGCCGGTGCGGTGCCGAGTTATTAATTATTTGTGTAATGATACAATATTGGTGATCTTTAATATGTTTATTGGATCTGTAGATTTCGAAAATAATGGTTTCAGACCATAAGAAAAAAAAATAGATAAATACATAAATAAAAATTTCTTACACTTTTTATGTTATAACTTACAAAATTTCGATTTTTACATACCCTAAGCGTTCTTAAGCCACCATACCAGCCCCCCTCCTATCACCTCTGCACACTCCTGTGATTCTATTGATGCTATTGATTAAGGTCACATTTCGCCAGTGTTCTTTGGGATAAACATGACATAAATCGAAGTCTTAGCCAAAGAATCAGACAATACTTGGCTTCGACGTCACAAAGTTTCACATTAATAAAGCTTACTTAGCATCAATCTGAACTAAGAAAATAATGTACAACGACAAAACTTAAACTCATCTTAACAGGTATAAACGGTCAACTTAACAAAGTTTCACAACCTAAACAGCAAGTAAGCTACTCATAGCTCCAAAAACGTAACTTATTCACACTGGTCAAGCATATCTCTAACATAACAATGTTAATATTACACTGACATGGTAATTTTAACTAAACATAACTATAACTCTCTGTGTAATACATATAGCCGGGAAAGTATGCCTACGCTACACAAAGTTTTCCTATAATAAAGCTAACATGATGTAACATGAAACTAAAGCAATAAGATAACAACGACAAAACCGCTGACACAATCTTAGTAACGAATAAACAGCTAACATTAACAAAAGATCACATCTTCCATAAAGTATACGCTCACACACTCCATTCATCTTTCACTTCTCCAAATGACAAATGTTATTTACCATTAACAATAGTAATAATAACCAAAAAATTTAGCATAACGCGTACCTAACAAGCATAATGACCTAATGGGAAAGACAAAACAAAGTAAAGTTTAACTCTCTGTAAGCTAAACTATGAACATTACATACTTAACACACACACACACACACACACACACACACACACACACACACACACAACACACACACACATCAACACACACATACACACACACACACACACAACAACCCAGACGATAAACAAGCCACAACCATCAAAAATTAGTAATAAATCCGAACATAACGAGGGAGTAAAATCAAGTTTTCGTCATTTTTATATACATATAATTTTCGAATTGAAAAACGTTAAATATAAATACATAAAAACATATAATAAATATAAAATAAAGTTTATCTTTTATTTTTCTCTGTACCTGTTCAAGTTGGGTAGTTCTATATCTCTCTGATTCATCCCCTTTGAGAATGTAAGTATAAGTCTTCAACAAAACTAAAACCATTTTTCGGCATAATGTCGATTCAAAGCCACTCATTCTCCTCATACAAGAGAGAAGTACTCTTCCAAAGCTGATAAGTATTAAAGCATTTCTGTAATACGTTATATGGGGAAACCACATGTTTTGGTGTAATATCGTAGATTACACCGTGAGCTATATGTATTATCATCGAGTATGTCAACATCGTTAGATGCATGCTTAATTTCCATCTTTTATTTTAAAGCAACTGCCTGTACATATTTTCAGAACGTTCGAACGCTGAAACCATACATGTACGGTAGAGAGGTCACACAATCGATGGGTTTCCAATAAGTTTGCGTACATCAAGGGTTTTTAATACTGTCACACACGCAAGGGGGGGGGGGGGGGGGGGGGGGGCGAGAAACAAACAAACGTCTATTCCTATTAGAACCACTTATGTTGTCTTCCCAGTTAGATATTTCACTAAGCTTGAATCTTTTCGGGATAAGAAACACTTATCCTCTACCCATACAGCAACGATTGTCGATAATTCTTGGATGAATCATCAGCGCACAACGAAAAAGGTCTTTTATTTGACCTTTGGCCAGAAATACAAGCACGTAACGACTGCCATTTGGTTTACGATTAAATATAAAATGACACATCATTGGGAATAACGAAGCTCCTTGTGAAGATTATCAAACACAGACTGGAGTGGGGGAGATTATCGCACGCAGTAACAGCGAAAAAATGTCCTAACTGACGGAAATCGTATGCGTAAACACCCCTAAAGTAATGAGATTCTTTCTTTCAGCCAATCAGAAGAGAAGTAAACAAGAATACAACGCACAAACGAACCATATCAGTTAAAAGGGTATATATTCTCGCTAGACAACAACAACAGCAACAACAACAACAACAGACAACAACAACAACAACACAACAACAACAACAACACATAAAAACAATAACATAGTACAAAAATAAATTCTTTATATATCATACTGCCAACGAATATAATGCTAACGTAACATTGTTTTCCACCTTAATGAAAGCCAACATAGCTTTACCCAGAACTAAAGAATAACTGTACAATAACCAAAAATCTACACACCTACACACGAAAATAAACAACTACATTAACAAAAGTTTCCAATACTTAACAGCAGTAAAGTACCTAGCCCAGCGTACAAGAGTAACATATTCACACTTTTTCAAGCATATCTCTAACATATCATTGTTAATAATTTAACATTAACACTATTGATACGTAGCATTTCGAGTATCAATTTCGGATAAACATAGCACAAAAATGAGTTCTTTATATACTAACCAGCGAATATAAGCTAACATAACATTGTTTTCACATTATTAAAGCTAACATAGCATCACCAGAACTAAGAAAATAATGTACAACGCAAACTTACACAACTTACGCCGTAATAAACAGTTAACCATTAACAAAGTTCACAACTTAACACCTGTAAATAACTAGCAATTGCATACAAAACGTAACCTATTCATACTTTTTAATAGTTCTATATATACTGGCCCCCGAAGATATGCTTACGGAACAAAGTTTTTAGCTTCAAATAAAGCTAAACATGTCATAAACCTGAACTAAGAATATAGATTGTACAATGCAGAACCTAACATATCTCACGGCAATTAATAATCAGCTAACTCCTAGAAAATTCCCTACTTATACAAAGGTAAATTAGCTAACAGGTCATAATTCTCGATATGTTCCCACTTTTCGACCATATTAGCAACAAATAAAGCAGTATTATCTAACAAATCCCTTAACAGTGAACAATCTATCAAAGATGCCACCATCTTGAACTAGGAATTGACACTATCTTCATCAAAGTGTCAATCGTTTCGAATATAACATCATTTGACCTATGAATAAACGTAGACATTATCAAAAGTCTAGGGCAAACCTGACATTATCCAACAAAAACTTAACCTAGGCTCGCGTTTTTCAAACACATCATCGTCAGTTAACACAGTAATATCTAACAAAAACTCATCATTTCTCCAACAAATCAGTGCTAAACATACCTAGCGTA
>JABUQX010117937.1:20000-54286 GCA_015478945.1 Trachelipus rathkii
TCGCCATTACTGATTCCCTAAGAAGCTCTCTACTCCTCTTCAGCACTTCGGTGAATCATTTAACTTGTTAGTAGTAGTTCAATCAGTAAAGCGACAGAGTCATATTGCAGGGCGCGGGTTCAATCCCTAGTCCGGATCCTATGTAGAAATAACCTAAGGAAGTTCTCCTCCTAGAATAGGGATATGCCCGTGAGGTGTGAACTTTAAAAAAAAGAAAGAAAGAAAAAAAGCCAAATCAAAAGCCTTCGAAAGAGTTTTGCGCAAATCTTTGATATCCTAATTTCTCCCGTTCAGTATATATGTTTCTCTCTTTGTCATTCTGCCTTATTTCCTTTCTGTTATATCTACAGAAGTTGTTGTATATAACCACCTTTCATCCTTGAATTCCTAACCCATTTGCCACTTTTCATTAAAGACTTTCTTCTCTCTGATCTTCTTTCTGGTCTATCTATATGAACTGTGTTGAACACTGTCACCATTCATCCCTGAAATCAATTAATAATAGTGTTCTAAACTCTTTTTGTACTTTTCATTAAAGACTTTCTTCTCTCTATTTCTTCGATACCTATCCACTCATGTAGCGATGGATCTACTCATCATTACTCCCATTCAATTTGAAAGACGTTTTAAACAACATCAATTAGCAGATTTTGAGAAGGTGGCGTGTGAACAATTAACATCTGGATTTTCTCTAATTATAATTGGGACATGGGAAACAAGGTTGTTTTCAATTCCTCAAACACTCAATTTCTTCAGCTTTCTAGTCGAAATATTCTTCCAAACAACTATAACATTTTCGAAAACACCCAACAAAACTTTCGTACTTTCGTCCCTCTTTAATATTCCTGGTGTTTCTTTTTCTCATGATCTTTTTTAGAAGGATCACAATTATCTTTGTTTCTAAACAAGCGTCCAAGAGGCTTGGAGTTTTGGGGCTCCCTCAAAATTTGTGCACATAGCACCAGTTGTTTCTTCTTTATAAGGTTGTCCTCTGCAGCTCTGCCCCTGAATGGAATATGCTTTATATATCTGGGGGTGGGTCCACTCACATAGCTCTCCTTGAAAAGGTGAATTCTAAATGTTTTCTTCTTATCAGCTATTTTGCTTTCACTAACTCTCTCCATCCTCTATCGCTCCCTTCACATTCTCGCTATTATAACGTACACCTTCCATACCCCTTCCACTGAAAGATTCATGAGAAACGCTTTACTTCGCAGCTCCATTCTTTCTCTGTCAAAGTATCTGACCCCAGACGTAACAGCTATGCTCAACCTTACAAGTACTGTACTATTTTTATCTGGCACACACTTCCTTTTTCTGTTTTCTGAGCTATCTTTGATTTGCACACTTTCAGACGCCGGGTATCGGGACAAGTTTTATCCTGGGCTCTCCCCAGGTCTGATGGAATTTTCCACCAGAGGATATAAATATATATATATATATATATATATATATATATATATATATATATACACAATATATATATATATATATATATATATATATATATATATATATATATATATATATATATATATATATATATATATATATATATATATATATATATATATATATTCCTCTAAGGTTAAAACTAAGGAATATGGTCTGGATGGGACTTCTTTTGTGGTTCTTAAAACTTGCTCTATTGAAATGACATTTTTCCTTGATAGATTGCTTTGTTTCTATCTTTCCAGTTCAACCTTTCCACCCTGGTGGAAAAGTGCGTTCATTCAGCCGGCACAGGAATAGGGGGGCGCTTCTCAACTCAGAAGGGGACCCCTCTCAACTCAAAAGGGGACCCTTCTCAACTCAAAAGGAGACCCCTCTCAACCCAAAAGGGACCCTCTCAACCCAAAAAGGGACCCCTCTCAACCCAAAAGGGGACTTCTCTCTCTAAACTCAAAAGGGACCCTTCAACTGAAAAGGGGGACCCTTCTCAACCTGGGTGGGACCCTCAAAAGAAAAGGGACCCTCTCAACCCAAAAGGGGACCCTCTCAATTTAAAAGGGACCCTCTCAATCCAAAAGTGGGACCTTCAACACAAAAGGGGACACCTCTCAACCCAAAAGGGGACCCTTCTTAACCTAAAAGGGGGCCCCTCACAACCCAAAAGGGGACCCTTCTCAACTTAAAAGGGAAACCCTCTTAGCCCAAAAGGGGACCCCTCTCAACACAAAGGGGACCCCTCTTATCCCAACAGGGGACCACTCTCAATCCAAAAGGGGACCCCTCTCAACCCAAAAGGGAACTCCCTCAACCCAAAAGGGGACCCCTCTAAACCCAAAAAGGGACCCCTCTCAATCCGAAAAGGGTCGCTTTTCAACCCAAAAGGGGACCCTTCTCAATCCAAAAAGGAACCATCTTAACCCAAAAGGGGACCCCCCTCTCAATCCAAAAGGGGACTCTTCTTCACCCTAAAGGGGACCCCTTTTAACCCAAAAGGGGAACCCCTCTCAACCCAAAAGGGGACCCCTCTCAATCCAAAAGGGGACTCCTCTCCACCCAAAAGGGAACCCCTCTTAACCCAAAAGGGAAACCCCTCTCAACCCAAAAGGGGACACCTCTCAACCCAAAAGGGGAACCAGTCTAAACCCAAAAGGGGACACCTCTCAACCCAAAAGGAGACTCCCTCTCAACCCAAAAGGGGACCCCCTCTAGACTCAAAAGGGGACCCCCTTCTCAACCCAAAAGGGGAACCCTTCTAGACTCAAAAGGGGCCCCCCCTCTCAACGCAAAAGGGGACCCCCTCTCAACCCAAAAGAGGATCCCTCTCAACCCAAAAGGAGACCCTTCTTAACCCAAAATAGGAGCCCTCTCAACCAAAGAGGGAGACCCCTCTCAACCCAAAAAGGGACCCCTCTCAACCCAAAAGGGGACCCCTCTCAAACTCAAAAGTAGGGAACCTCTCTCAACCCAAAAGGGGACCCTCTCAACCCAAAAGGGGACCCCTTTCAACCCACTAGCTATTGTCCCACCTCTTGTGACTGTTCCAAATTATTCGGATCAATCATTAACAGAAAGATTTGGAAATACCTTTACTCTTCTGATCTTTTAATTTCCGATCGTTGTTGTAAATTTCTTTCTCTTTTTTCTGATTTTTGGTCCTCTCTCTCTCTCGCTCTCTCTCTCTCTCTCTCTCTCTCTCTCTCTCTCTCTCTCATCTCTCTCTCTCGCTCTCTCTTATATATTCTACTCTCTTCTCGTCTCTCTCTCTCTCTCTCTCTCTCTCAGGTATTTGCTGGTGAACTTTTGCTGTGGCGAGGAATCAGTAAGCCTACCAATGATGGTTACCTCGACAAGAAAAATTCGAACAGGTCATAAATTGGTATTACTACAATACAGAAATCAATCAAAAATAAATTTTCCGTATTAAAGCCCCCCCCGCAGCGTTTGCGGATAGCTTAGGTTATATAGGTTAGGTTATACGTTAAGGTTAGGTTAAGTTTTTGTATGTTGAGTTGTTTTAGAAAGACTCGTGTAATCAGTATTATTTTTTTTTTTACCAATGTATCATGACTACATTTGAATACCTGTTGATCATTTTCATTGTCTACCATTTGGTACTCTCTCTCTCTCTCTCTCTCTCTCTCTCTCTTTTTTTTCTCTTTTCTCCCTCTCTCTCTGTATCTCTCCTCTCTATCTTACTCTCTCTACTCGCTTCTCTCTTCATCTAACCTCTCTATACTCGTCTCATCTCTCTCTCTCTCCTCTCTCTATCTCTCTCCTACACACAATCTATCTCTCTCTCTATCTCTTCCTGTATCTCTCACCTCTTCTATTCCACTCTCTCTCTCTCTCTCTCTCTCTCTCTCTCTTCTTGTTTCAGATTTCCCATCCTGTCTTTCTATCGCACCATTTGAAGAAGGCCCCCACCATTCACCCCTTAAGCGATGTTCCTCAGGGTTCCATCCAATCAGCAACGAATTTGGAAGAACTAATCACTTTTTTTCTTGCATTCCTAACTGGACGCCGAAAACATGACTGTTTTCAACCGTATTACTAACAAAAAACATATATTTACATCTATCTACCAGAAATATCTACCACATTCTATCTATTATTAGAAACGTAGACAGAACTTCAATCACGCCTTAACCTTTTCTAATTTTGTTTTAGTATTTTCTCTTTCCTGATCTTTCCTTCGATTGATTGATGATTGATTGATTGATGATTGATTATTGATTGATTGATTGATTGATTGATGATTGATGATGGATTACTTCACAAAATAGGTTTCTAAATGGTTAATTATTAGAATCATCTTCATAATTTTATCAGCCACTTATTTGCATATTGCTCTGTGAATAATAGAACGTGCTCGCACTTGTTATGAGTATGTACCATCAGCACCATCTTATGGTGGTTACCATTCACGCAGCTTACTTTCTGAAAAGGTAGATTCGAAAGCTTCTCGCATTATTAAGTCTTACTATTTCACTGACGGTTTTATATCTATATTTATACTTTCTTATTGATTGGCAGGACGTAGACTACTATTATAACCCAATAATTATTGCAGCCGATATTGGTCCTTTATATTACTGATTTGCATTGACAGAAAATAGGGTAGGTTCATCTTAAAAAAAAAAAAAAAATCTGGTTATTTAGGGTTTCTCCAACGAATCCAACAAAACTCAACTTAACTAACTTAACCTCAAACCTAACATAAACCAACCTAACCTAATCTAATTCTCACCCTAAACCTAACCTAACCAACCTAACCAACCTAACCTTACCTAACCTAATACCTAAACCCTAAATCTAAATTAACCTAACCGACCTAACCTAACCTAACCTAACTTTATATAACCTAACCAACTTAACCTAATTACTTAACCTAACCTAAACATCTATAACCTAACCTAACCTATAAATATCCTAACGTGCCAGCGGCGGCTGGTTTACAGATAAAATCTCTTTATGGATGTAGTGGTCGTATCCATTTGTACTATGTCGACCTATTTATCTCCTAGTACCGACTATTTGAGGCTAGTTCCCCATACTTCCCTGAAATAATTCGCCGTAGTCGTTCCTCAACACAGTTTCATCCTTCTTTGTTCTAAATTTCTCTGAACCACTAATAATTTATATACCGCATATCTAACCTCACCGTCTTACATACTTTAGTTAGGTTAATATGATATGATATATATATATATATAAGATATAATATGTATCATAGTATATATATATATATATATATACTATATATTTAATTAATATATTATATATAATATATATAAATATATATATTAATATATATATTATATATATATATATATTATATAATATACTTACAAATAGTAATATATATTATTATATGATGTTAATATATATATATAGTATATATATATATATTTAATATATATATAAATATATATATATATATATAGTATATATGATATATATACTATATATATATTTATATATTAATATAATATATAATAGTATATATATAATATTAATTATATTAATATTATACTATATATATATATATATCAATAATATATATATTAATATATACTATATATATATAATATTAATATATATATAAATATATATATATATAATATATATAATAGATTATATAATATATATATATATATATATATTATAAAGATATATATATATATAATAATATATATAATATATAGTAACTTATATATTATTATAATATATATATACTAAATACTAATAATCACTATATATAATATAATATATTATATTCAGATAGTAGGTGAGGGCGCACCCGCTCATGGGATGGATATAGTGCCGCTAGCTTCACCTCCTACATCCTGATCGAAAAACAGTTAGTACCGACTTATAGCGTACTCCTCCGCATCATCTATTCTTCAGACCATCAAACCGTCCACTATCGGCAAGTCTCAACCGTCCGCATCAGTCCGCACTAGCTATCCGCACGTCTCCCTAGTTTAAATAATGTGCGACTTCTATACGTATAAGTGGATATTTATACTTAGATAATAAATACTATAATAGTATTATATATATACTACTAAAAATAAATTTATAGAATATAATTAATTATTAATGTAAAAAATATAATATATAATGAATAATTTATTATAAATTAAATCCTAATAAATTTTATCCTATACTTATTCCTTCTCTACAAAGTCGTTACTTCAAAGTAGTCAATACAAAGAATCTACATTAATTGACCTCATTATCAATAAATAAGATTACAGAGTGCCTCCAATAAATATTAAAAAGTCAAGTTATAAGCTGACCTACTTATGCCTTAAAATATATATCACCACCAAATACTAAATATTCCTCTACGTAGATCCGATAGATTACTAATAGGAGAGTAGTTCACATACTAAACTAGAACAAGTTTCAACAAATAGCCCTGCCTATGCTGACAAGGGAAAGAAGTCCCTTTGGTGGAGAGGAGTGCTATCGGTGTTTATACAAGTTTCACCGTTCAACAAGCACTACATTGCTATTTAAGGTCTTCACCTAAATCCAATCTGTAATCTAACACTTTTCTGATAAAATAATTTTTAAAAACTAACTTTACCATACACCCAAGAGCGTTTATTTCAGGTCCAAGACTTTTAGTAGACATAATAATTAAAGCCGCGCGACTCCTGCATAGTCGTAATTAGTTAAAGCAGTCATCCCAATTATAATTAGCGTAGCGTATATATATATATAATATATATTATATATACATACTAATATATATATATATATATATATTATATATACGCTATTATTATACCATTAATCATATATTATATATACATATCATAATATATTATATTAATATATAAATATAATCCTACACCATAACTAATTATAAGTATAACTATAATTATAATTACATAATATATATACATATAATATTATATTATATATGTATATAAGACATATGATTAATCTCCGAAATGGAATTTTAATATATATACATACATATATATCATCATATATAATAATATATATTAATATATATAATATATATATTATACTATATATATATATAATATATATACATATAATATATAATATATATATACCATATATATATATATAACTATATAATATCATATTATATATATTAATTGTAAAAATAATATCATATCTAGTATAATATATATATATCATCATATATTATATATATATATAATATATATATATAATATATATATATATATATACTGTAAGAATAAAAATATGCTATATATTACAATTTAAGTCTATACATATGGAAGATGCAATTGTCTATGATTAAATATTTAAAATTTATGAGATATAGAGTCTTATATTGTATTATATTATTCTACATTTACTTTTTATAATATATCAAACAAATATAGTATAATAATCTATACTTATAAAAGAAATATTATAATAATAAAAAAAAATAAATAAAATTAAAATAAAATATATAACAATTTTATTTCTCATAATATTGTACAACCTTGACTCAAAATAACACTTAATACGTTACCACATATGTTCTAATTAGTAATATCAGTTCGGGCTGAGAAACCCTATGTTCTGATATATATATATTGAGCATATATATATATACTTATATACTATAAATATATATCATATGGTACTGAGGTGAGTCTATAAGAGTGTGCTTATATTTGTATTGAAATATTAACTTTCATTTACTGAAGTATTATATATTTGATTTAAAATTTTAGAATATATAATAAAGTTAATATATAAATATAAAAATATATAATATTAAATAAAAAAGGTGTTCGATATTTGGTGAGGAAAAAAATGGCGGGGAAAATGGCGCGAAAAAAATTTCCTTATTTTGTATTATGTAAATAAAGAAAAAGTTAGCAATAAGCTCTAGATATTAATAAATCACTTAATCTTATTAGATGATGAATAATAGCCATTACTAGTTTAAGGACACAATTGAGTAAAGGTCAAACTTTGAATAATAATAGTAATAAACAAAGAAAAGAAAGTGTTAATTATTCCATTTGTAAGTGTTTTTAATCCATAAAAAATCTAGCCAAACTAAGAAATATATCACTAAAGAAAACTAAATAGACATTGTTATAACATATTAATGTTAGTTATACAAAACTCAAGAATATATAACTGGGTATACATTTCTTTATGTATATATACCAACAGGACCAACAGACATAGGCTACTGTAATCAATATATTCATTTAAATTTTTATAAAAAGCTTTATACGCTGATATCCTATTTATTCGTAAACTATTTTTTTTATCCACCGCTACAGAACGCTACAGTCCCAGACCGCTGAATGTATTCCTTGTATGCAGACTCCGCATTGCGCTACCGCATAGAGTTCTCTCGCCCACCCTAATTTGTATCCCTTCCGTGAGCGGGTACTAGTCGATCACACTACGCTGCGATTTACTTCCCAGTATCTAAAGAGCTGAAGTACTCCAGCGCTTCTCGACTGAATCTTCTATGAATTGCTTATAGAACACTAATATATATTATAACTACATACAATATTATATATTACCATCATTTTTAGTATATCTGCAACTTTCTCCTAATATACTTAACCGATATACTTAATATTATTAAAGGCAAATATATATACTATAATATAAAATATACAGTACTAGAAAACTAGTAGAAATATATAACATATAATATATTATAAATGAATAATATAAATATTATATACTCAAGATGAAGGACTAACTTGACTATAGCAGACCATACGCAACTATAAATGATGAAATTACGATAATCAACTCATTTCATCCTCCAAGAAAATCGTTCTTATCGAGTGCATGGTCCACACTTTTCTGCTGTTGAATTTGCACCAATGATCACTCCATTGACTGAAGAATCCGTATCGTTGCCAAATTGCAGAGCCGTAATAAAAGCACCTGGTTAAATTTTATCTATCAATACATCCGCTCTCATATTCCGGTTAGCATATTATTATGAGATCTATGAGGAATAAAAATCAGAAAAGATAGTCGGTAAGTACTATTGAGGTACTGCAGGAAGATAATGTTTTCTATGATATTATTAAAAGAATATCCTTTCAAAGAAAAGTAGGCTATGTCTATGTAAGAAGTATTTTTCCGACGACACCATATGGAGAGTTCTTGGATACTAAGGTGACCTCGAGCACTAAATATTATCATAGAAAATCAATATGAACTATTTAGCGAAAGCATTTTCTCGGCATAAAAATTGGCTACAAATATAAATGGTGAGTGCTATTGCAGGAATGCTGTAATGGTAAGCACACGTATCTATTTATCACTGAGTATGAAAAGAACTTAAGAAAATAAAATTGTAATTGTTATTATCCAGTTTGATGGATTTAAATATTCAGAGCATCAATTCCTTTGTCAAAGTTTCAAGGAGTTCAACAGAAATATCGTGAGGCAGCAGAGAAGAGTAATTTACCTCGTTCTATCCTATAATGTTCAAGTTACAAAAATTAACACAGAAACACATTATAGAATATACCACCAAACACAATACATCGATCGTTCCATCTATCACACCACCTATCTATAAACACTTTCACACAACAACACACAAAATAAACGTTTTGTGCGAACAGTATAATAAATAACTTTTATAGCATACAAAATATAATGAAACAATAATATAGGCACTATATATAACACGTATATAATACGTAAACATACAGCCAAACCAATTATAACAGCAAGTAATAGCCCATATATTATATATATTTATATATATATAGAGTATACTATATATATATATATGATTTAAAAATTTATATTAATACCTTATTAATATATAAATTGTTATATATATATAGTAAAATTAAAGATATATATATTATTTTATGTCCATTATTTTAATCGACTCTTTTTATATGAGATTTATATGAATATATAGTAGTAGCGTAACAATGGTCTCTGCGATAGATCAAATTATTCGTGAAACTCCAGTGCCTTAGCGTTTATTCACCATTTTCAGAATTAGAAGTGTACGTTTATAATTTATTTATTTACACTTTTTAAAACAATTTAAAACCAATGTAGATGTTACACACAGCGAGTTCGTTCGGCTAATTGCGACCTCCTCAGGATTCACTAGAACCGAGATGCTGATTTTTGTTACTTAAAGAGTACAGTACAGTGACTTGGTGATTTCAGAAGCGTTTTTATAAAAGGGAGAGAGTGATTCAGCCATAAATAGCATATTTGCTTACTCTTTGAATATTTATCAAGTTTATAATACTATCTAGTCTTTTTTCGCGTCCAGCAGAGCCAGTTGCTAATTATAGTTGGTTGGATATTACTAAAACCTAATAGCTATTGTCAGCAGATTCTTCTTTGTTAATTGTGGAAGATTTTGAATCATCTTTATGATCGCTGCTCTCGCGCTTAGCTGATTAGTTTATTGTCTCAGCTGTTTATTCCCTGCTTGCTGCTGTCTGTGTGAGGGTGCAAACATAGAGCTTACTTGGTTATCTGTTATGTAATGGCTATATTTGTGTTTTGATTCTATAATCTTACATGATTGTAGTCTACCTAGTCTACACCTATAGCTATATGGGCGCAGTTTGTAAGGGAATTGTGTAGATGCATGGAGGGTATCTGGAGCTCCGGATTTCATAACTTTTTAGTTAACAAATTAGATATTGGAAGGAATTACTGTTATATTTTTTATCCATATAAGTATATCACTTTTTATTGGATCACCAATGAGGTATAAAGAGGGCTCAAATGTTTCATTTTCATAGCATTTTCTCTTCTTGTTGTGGTTGTCGTAATTAGCAACTTAATCTTGCTTGTTTAATGCTTTGGTTATTAGGTTATTGGGGCATAAATTATTAATTATTTTGAAAGTTTTTTTTAGATAAATCTTGTTGTCTTTCTTGTTTTAAATGATTGGGAGAGCAGAGTTTTAATATTAAGAGCCGAGAAGGTTACATGAGTGAAAGGTGGAGTAATCGGTACGTGAGACGGGTGAGACGAAATGCAAGCAACACCGACCGAGTAAGTGATGCCTGTACAAATGTTAAATATAATTGCTATGTGCGATAAGTGAATTTATAGTTGGGTGTTGCTGAGGGTTTTCTGTATACTGTGTAAAGAGGTTTGGGTTGTGTATGTTCCCTTACACGACTTAAAAATAGTATCTAAAAAAGTAGAAAGTAAAAGTCTGTGTGTTGCACTTGAACGTAATAAAGGTAGTGACTAAGGTGGGCAAAATATCGTAGCAGGAAGTAAGTCTTTAGTGATTATGTCTTTTGTGTTACCAATTTGTGAATGTTTTAACGAATGGTCAGGAGAATGTGTTCTGCGTCTATTGTATTTGGGATGGCTTCTAGCACGTCATCCACGATTTTAACAATAAAAAGATACTGCACAGCAAATCAGAATCGGCATGCCTAATTGTGCGAATCTTTAAAGACGATGATGGGAAGAATGTAGTAATGTTTCTATGAGTCACCATAATAGATCGAGTTACTGAGCTTAGATGGGACAAGGGTGAGTCCAGAAATAGTCTGAAGTCCCCCTCCTGTTTGTGTTAGTCGCAGAAATACTTATGCCGTATGTAAATTTGCGAAAGCAATTGTGTTATTCTCCCAATGCAGAATCATAAGGAGTAATGAAGGAGTGCGTATCAATTATAATCACATGTAAACTTAATGATTCTATCTATGGTGAGTCATTTTATATAGTATCGCGTGAGCGTAATAGCAATTCTAGTGCTTGTGTGACAGGCGCACATGTAAAGAGGTGAGATAATTAGAGTTACATCAATGTCCATTATGAAAATATGAATCTATTTGTTTGATTGTGTTAAGGAATGATGTTTTATGTAAGAAATCTTCTGTATTTTTCAAAAGTGATTTGGATATGTTTCCTAGTAAAGGTTTTAATTGAGAAGCTAACCACTGTGCTAGTTTGTAAGTGTGGGAGATTAGGTTTGCATTGATTGGCCGTAGAGGTGTGTTGAGTTTGTGTATCTTAGGTACTCCGTAGAATTGAGGTATTTGTGTCATGTATGCTTGGAGGTTTTTGTATAAATTTGGATGGGTTTTCAGAATAGTTTTGTTCATTATTAAAGGTTTGTTGTGATTATTTGTGTGGTTTATTTGTTAATGTTTCATATGTGTTTATGTCGTTAAGTAGGTTATTATATTTTGTGTTGTATTATGTTTTTGTCCATAATTACTATATTGCTACCTTTGTCGGCCCTGGAGACTACGATGTTGCGGTTGTTTTTGAGATTTCTTAATGCTTGATGAAATTTTTCCGGGAATCTTGTGGTCCTATTGTTGTTTTGTAGAATTGATGAAAAAATCATCCCTTTTAATATATCATTATTGCAAGACTTGTTGTTTTTATCTATATTTTTACAGTTTTTAAAATTTTGTAATACGTTTGTCCAAGGGTCCTTATTGTCTATTGGGAGTGATAGGCTATATCCTAGGAGCATTTCTTAACCTTTATTCAAGATATATTATGAAATGTTAATTATTCCTGATTTGTTTGTATTTTTGACCAATGGATTATTGTTATAAATTAAGTTGAATTGGTACTTTAGGTTTATCGCCTTTTCGTAAATTTTCCTTTCCTTATATTGGTATGCCTCGTCTCTTATTTACTTATTGTGCTATTTGATCGGGTGATTGTTGTAGCTATTCTGTTTGAAGTTTTTTCAAAAAAGGTGACATTTTTTAAATGCTATCTTTTTTTTTTACCATGTCACGTGTTTAATTTTTTCGTGAAGTAGATAGTTCCAATGTTCTGGGAATTCCCAGAACATTGGAACTATCTACTTCATAAATAAACATAAATCACATCAAAAAATATATAACAAAAACTATAACAGTAATTCATTCCAATAATCTAATATTAAAAAAGTTCTGAAAACCCCTAAAGCTCCAAAAATAAACCCTCCATGCATCTACAAAATTCCCTGTACAAACGCCAACGTGAAATTACGTAGGAGAGACTATAGACTACATTAGAAGAATATACCAACCCAAATATGCATTACAAACAGATAACCAAAACTCATCCCTCACACAACACCGACAAGCGGGCTTTGGGCCTCAGCCCGAAGGGCTGAGGCCTTACCCCTCCTTTACGGTAAGGTAGGTAATGCCCGCTATACATCCCACTCGAGGGTGATCCCCATACCTCTCAAGATTCACACCCTTTCAAGGGCCGCATCCCCCTAGGGTTTTCACTCGGTGGTTGGTGTGTTATGCTTAGATGACTCTTTGTTATTGGAAACCTGTTTATCGTTAAATAAGAGTACTGTTAATGTTTAAATTGATGTAACGTATGACTAGAGGTGAAATTAACACTGATTGGTTTTAGGAGAACTATAATGATGAGTTTGTAAATATACATAATTATCTGATGTTACCTGACGATTATGAACGTGTTAGAAACGTGAGTCATATATAGGATAAGTTTTTGTTGAGTAATGTCAGTGATATTGCCGAGAATTTATGTTAAATGTCTACGTATTCATGTCTCAAATGATTTAATACTCGAGCGGTGAGACACCTATTTAGATGATAAGATTAGTGATTCAATTCATAGTTCGATAATGCCGGATATATCTTGACTAGCCAGTTAGGTCAATTTGTTAAGGTTAAATTTTTGTTATGAGATATACGTCTTACACTTAATGTTGATGATCTAAAATGAATACACGTAAATATGACCTGAAATCAAATAGAAATAAGTAAATCGAAGACTCATAGATCGGGTGGAATAATGGAAGGGGACTTGACAGCGAATGGTGGTTTGATTTACTGATGGTTTTACTAGATGCTACTAACCTTTAAAATCAGTAACTATACGCTTACTGTAAATTTATTCAAAAACTTATTGATTTGATATTATATTCAGGATAAAAATGATTTTTTATTTTATGTTATGTGGATTAAATAACTTCTGTTATGTTTAGCAATATTCGTTTGCATTTGAGATTTAATTAGACGAGTTATGCAGTAAATGTTTTGTTAAATATTACCGAAAGTTGATGTAAAAACTTTGTACATTAGCAATATATTTGTTGTCTAGTATGGTGCTAGACATGGTTATGACTAGAATTTTTGTGATAAATATTACGGAGTGTTAATATCAGGGAAAATTAACATTATATGTTAGCGTGAATATATTGCTTGAAAAGTATAATAGGATGCAAACAATGAGCTGATAGTATTATACTGATTATGATATAGCCAGGATGTTATGTAGTTCTTCTACTAGTCTGTTAAGTGCAGGCGACTGGTTATGAATGTTGATAGTTTATCAACTAGTGAGAAACACGTGATAAGGCTTGTCAGGACGACTATTCTGCCATTGTACAAATGATATCTTATATGAATTTGATCTAGTTCCTATGCTATGTTAGCATTATTAATGGTGATTGAAAAAATTCACTGTTACTTAGCACATTATTCACGTTATAGCCTCATATAACAAGAAAATCGTTTTTAATAGTACTTATCTAATTGCTTGTTATTGGTTTAATTGGTGTTGTTGTTGTTGATGTGAATTGTTTAAATGATTGATTGTTTGTTGTATGTTGCTTGTAAAATTGCCAGCCAAGAACGATTAGGATGTTATACGTTATGGTATCGTACCTCGTACCCGTCGTACTTCTTCTGCGTACTTTCTCTCTGATTGGTTGAAAGGAAAGAATGCTCATACATTTAAGTTAGTAATACGCATATGATCTCCCATTATCAGAAATGCATAATGCAATATAGGACATTTTTCGCTTGTTGGTAGACTACGTATGAGCATCTCCTCCGCAACTCTCTAAACACCTGTTGTTCGCATTATCCTTTCACATCTAAGGAGCTTCGTTACTGTCCCAACGACTGTGTCACGTTTATAATTTTAATCGTCAAACGGAGTATGAGAAACTCAGATCACATGGCTATGTAATATCCATCCAGAGTTCAATGAATAAAGATGAACCTTATTCATATGTGAATACTGTTGACAGAGCATTTGCATTTCAAGAATATTCAAATACCATATTGCATGAATAACGCAGGATGAATGTAGAGAGATAAATGTTGTCATACTGATGAATATATATGTGCGAGACTAGTACAGTGAGATGAGATATGACTAACGTGTATAAGATAACGCGAAGCGTTCTAATAGAATAGGACTTGTTTCTGTCGAACTGATCGTGAAATGTGCACGATAGTTAGGAAAACTCCGTATTAGCAGTCGACAACTGACGGAATAGAACCCATCGATGTGGACCTTGCGAGACATACGTGTACTAGAGCTTTCAGCAGTTCGAGAAACCATCTGAACCGAGAAATATTACTAGGATTGCCATTAACAATTGAGACACAAGTAATGAACGAAGATTAACATCGCATCTTAACGATTGTCTTGAAATACTTATGTAGGACTGTAATGCTATACTTTATTCAGCCTGGTAGCGTGCCTTAATGTTGTAATCACCAAAACATGTGGTTTCCCGGTTCAAGTGATAATACTAGTAATGACAACCAGGTATTTTAGGGAGATGCTTTAAAACTATCAGCGATTATGAGAGTCGATGTTAAGTCTTACTTCTCTTTTGATGAAGAGAATGATGGCTGTCCAGTAGAGAATCAAAATGAATTGCTGTTAAGAGGCTGAATTTGTAGTGCTGCTGAAGGCATGTATAAGTACATCCTTTCAAAGGGGTTGAATTTTTAGAGAGAAATAGAACAATTACCCAACATTGAATCCGGCGATAAGATTCGTTCTGCTGATAGCATGAATTAATATATTAAATAAAACAAGTATATTTTAAATTGGTATTTATATGTTCGTTATAAATCTTGCTATTCTAGGTATAACGGCTGTTTCATAGCTGAAATATTGAATAAATATTATGCGTTTTAAATATAAAAATTAAGAGACGAGAAACTTGTGATTACTCCCTTCTAAGTCAAGATCTCGCTTTAGTGACTAAGTCTATTTTAATTGGATGCTATAGACTGTTAATATTTCGTCTGGTTGTTGTGGTTAAGATGTTATGTTCACTAGTTTAGCTTACAGAAGGGGTTAGATGAGAGCTTTACCGTGTTTGTCTATCAACTATACCCCAGGATTAGTTTGTATTATGTGTGAGTATCATTTCCGAGAGTATTGTGTAGGTACGGTTGATGGTGAAATGTTTTGTTTAAATATACAGATTATGTTCTTAGTTCAATGTTACAGAGATCGCATGTATTTACTTTTATTGATGTGTGAAAAACTCATTGTACAGGTCCCTCACTATAAGGTAAGGGGGTAGAGATTATATTTTCGAAGTTGATCCAGTATATAATTAAACCGAGTAACTGCGCATAGGGTTGTGAATAAATTTTTTGCTAACATGTTAACTGTGTCAGTGTAAAGATTAACGTTAATATGCGGGTAGAATATATCCTTAGTTTGTGATGAAAAGTTGTTGTAAGAGAAGAATTTTCACGGACGTAGGTTCACGTTTGCATGCATCGATGTGAATGAAGGACTGATTGGTGAAGACCGAAGTGCGTTAGAAGTGGTGGTAGGATGTCGTGATCAATCTTTACATTGAAACAAATTGATTGAGAAAATGAGAGAGAACAAATTATATTTATGTCCCTAGGTTTTACAGGGGATTTGCACAGGCGTATGATAAGATTATTAGGAAAGTTCTTCTTGTTAGTTACTTTACTTGTGTGGTCAAGTTTGTTGAACTGTATGTTAATGTAACATGAGTCTTGACTAAGTGATTGTGTAAGTTGTCGTCTAGCGTTTCTTGGTAATATCTGATATTTTCTTAGTTCATGTCTACGTCCTGAATAGGTGTTAAGCAAATGATATATTGATTGTGGAAAGTCCTGTATACGTTAGAGTGACTATGACTTAGTCGGTTGAAAACTGTAAGAATCAATTGGAGATCAGTATTAATAGACTTAACCAATGTTGTGATAAATTTTAGTTTAAAATACCATGGTAATATAGACTTAAAGTTAACATGTCTTTATATAAGTTTAGCTATTGATTATGACTATGGACAAAAGTTTAAATAGTGTGAACTAGTTGAGCCTTACGAGGAATTCGCTGGTTAATTTGTCTTCTTAGTTATTCAATTTGTAAAAGTTAGTTCAGCTTTACTGTTTGTTAAGTGGGTTATGAAAAAAATTAGGAACTTTGAGTTAAGGACATGTCAGGTTGTCGATGTGTGTTCATATGGTATATTCACTAGTTCAGGATGGTGCTAAGGTAAGCTTATAATATGAAAACTTTGTTACGTCAACATATATTCGAATGATCTTTGCTTATATATAGAATGCACACTTAATTTGAGTGGTGGTTATGTGTTGATCCAAAAATGATACTCGAAATGTGATCAGTATGAATCAGAATTGAAAATAATGAATCAAAGTTAGGATCAATAATCAAGGAAATGAACAGGAGAGAGGGAGGTGCGCTTACCTGGATAGGGTATGATTATGGATAGTTTCTGTACTTTTGTTTTACTGATTTGGCGAATTGTAGGATAATGTGAAATAGTACAGTATACCAATGTTGTAGTAAAAATTGACCTTAATCAATAGATCCAATAGATCAATTAATCAAATAGATCAATAGAATCAATGGTAGAAATAGGATCAATTTGGATAGACACAAAGAGTCACAAGGTGTGTAAAAGGAGGCTGGCAGGGTTTGGAAGTAAACGTAGATGGCGGGTTGAGAGATGGTGGGTAGTTGAAAGTTACTAGATTTATCTGATGATTGCGTGTGAGAACAGTCCTTGGTGTGAAGTTATGTTAGGTTATGTAAAACATAGACCATAATTTAGTACCGAAAAGCTATTGCGACCTTAATCATCGAGCGATGACATCAAGTTGCGCTGAGGTTTAAATATTTGGAAGTACCAATGATGATGTTGGATCAAAAGATGAAATCAAAAGGTAGAGGAAAAAGCCTTTCCAATTAATCCAACACAAAAGATTACCCGTCAGTTCAGACACTGAATTACTGACCTACATATGTATGTAATCCTGAAACGATTTTAGCTGAATAAAAATTAGACTTAAGAATCAATAGATCAATAGATTCAATAGATCGAAGTGAATGCACGAATAGATCAAGGTAGCATCAATAGATCACACATGGTTCACTGAGTTAAATCAGGAGGAGTCTGGTGGATGTAAAATGACTAAAGTCTTGTGAGAATGGTGAGGTGTTCTAGTGGTGTCTACATTTTGGAGTTAAGGGCTGATCTACTGATTTTAAGGGTTGATTGGTTATCAATATGACTGCGCTTTTATTACACAGCAAATAAAAGTTTACGCTTAATCCAATAGATCAATAGAATCGACTATGGAGATCAATAGATCTGATCATAAAGAATAGATCACAATATCATGAGTCATAGAAGTACATTGTGTTAGGAGGGTTGATGGACATTCTAAGGGGTGTGTTTTGTTGTTGTTATTTGTGATTTGTTTGATTAGGTGCGATAAGAATTGATAAAATGAGAAAGAACATATAAGAGAGTTGCCCTGTGGTATGAAGAAAGAGCAGTAACCACAAATGAGAGAATCAAATGAAAGTTCAGGTGAGATCTTTCGGTCTATATGGAAAGGATAATATGATAAACCGGTTGCGTGCACGTGAAAGATGTATAATGTGGTGTGCTGGGAATCGTCAGGCTGGGAGTGAAGGAAAAGTGACGATTGTAGCCAAAAGAAATCCTGGAGGAGGAGAAATTGAGTTTTGCGCAAAGGCGACACGAAAAAATGCCATAATAGAGAAACCCCACGATATCCACATCAGACAACGACCAGAACCGAGAGCACACAACCAACACTAACAAAATCACCCGCCCGCCACACCACATCACTACTACACACCAACCAACAACCCAAACAGCACCAACATGCATCTAAATCATAATACAAGAAAACCTACCAACACCACAACCAAAAGACAAACCATCCACTTAACAATAACGTAAATAAACATAAAAAAAGCAAATTAAGAACATTCGGGTATATTGCTATTGATATGAAAGTGTAATATAGTTTGTTATAGTTCACCAAATTCTTACTTATGCTGTGGCCAATAGGGTATTTCATTGAAAATCCATTATTGATTCGGAAAAAATGCTACAGTAGTCACTAAAGTTGACGACAGGATCAGCGTTAATCTCTATCAACATGACATCCACATACTTATGATAGTCATATATCGATAAAGCTGTTAGGTAATACTATAAACGCACTGCCGCAGAATGGCTCCGCACCTCTCGATGATTTTCTCCGTAAACGTGCCGAGAGCCATAACTCCTAATTAAGTGAATATGAAAATCCTATAAGTAACTCTTTCTATGAAATACATTACAATAGCTTTGGGCTGCATATCCTCCTTACAAATTCTCTTACTTAAGTAGTACATCAACTGTGAATATCATACTTAATCTTTATTTCAAAGTATATCTTCTATGGTTTCCCAAGGGGAGATGACCTAATGGGTCTCCCCAACAGATCGATATACAGCTGACGTCGATTCAACCACGACAGGAGTCTTCGTAACTTCGGCATTACTACATGAGAAGCTTACTGCATCATCATCTAGACAACAATCCTCCAAATTCTAGCAAACGACCTTACGATAAGTTCGGAGATCGGAGAGCAGGCTGAGCAACTCGGAAAAAGTCGGAAGGCAAAAAACCGAGGAGTGCGAAGGAGAAGAAGAAACCGAACGCGGAATCCCGAAGTCCGATGCGTATAAAAAACTGATCCCTGAGTACAAGGGAATCGTTCTTCGACCCAGATGTCGATTCCTCGCGACAAATACGAAATGACTGTCGAGCACATGCAATCAGCGTAATAAGGAAATAACAAAGATGGAAATTAATGTTGATTATATGTGTATGAGCGCTATACACAGCTGGACATCGCGCTCTCTCATCAACGACAGCAATTAATGAAAACACTGGCTGACGATGTGAAATTAGATGCACTTTAGGACCATAACTCCAAATCTCCGGTGTGTGAAGAGCACACAATATGGACAGCAAGTTAATCACCCAAACTTACAGCGGAACGGTAGAGACTTAAAAGTCTTCGGGAAGGTGGACCCCCCTCAATAAGTATAAACATTTGTCCAAGCACAGAAACTTGAAAAGATTTAACCCAGTTTCATCCATTAACACACTATAAGAGTCATATAATCCAAGTTTAAAGATCAAAATACTCTGCTCCTGTCCAATAAGAAATAATAGGTGATGGCGTCAAATAGCATCGTACAGTTACACGACAATTACTACTATCTCACACAGTATACTTTTGGCATATATAATAGAGTACAGTTAGTTTAGTAATCTAAATTCTTATACAAATAGAGAGTAATATAGATATGATATTAATATGAATAAAATATATAAAAACATAATATATTATAAATATAGTTTTTATATATATATTATAAAACAGAATATATATATATAATATAATATTAATTAATATTATAATATATATATAGATGATATATATATATATAATAATATATATTAATATTATATAAATATATCATATATATTAATATATATATAATATTATAAGGAGTAGAAGTGAGAGTCATATTGGAGACCCAATAAAAACCCACCGTATAGCGTAGAAACCCACCTATACACTGAATAAATATTATACCCACTCATATGACCTGATCTACTTTTTTGAGACTATAACAGTACCTTTTTTGAGCAGCGAATTTTATTTCAACTACTGTACCTGTGAACTCATTATTAATGGCCTATCAGCACATATTTACATCGGCCTCGACAAACACTCTCTTCTTTACACCAACCCTATTAGGTCTAATCCATGGGTATTTTGAACCCACGGTATTTATTGTGTCTGTCATGGCGTCTCTAACTTTTTGGCAGCCCTAATTTTACTACCACTTCGAAGAAGGGTTGCGCCAAAACGGTTTCGGCCTAGTCATTCATCCGTCTTCGTACGTTATTTGCCGTCCCCTGATTTTACAGCCTCACCTAATTTTTAATCGAAACCGTAGGGTCAATTTTTGGACCCATCGGTAATTTAATTGATCTTCCTGTGTAGGGCTGTGAGGTCCCATTTTGATGTACTTAACCTTTTGTCCTTCCCCGTATGCTCCAAAAGACTAGTGCACAAGCTCACCTTGCGTCATTTATTGAATCCACAGGTAATTTTGCTCCTTCTGAGGCGTTCAAATTTGACCCACGGTAATTTAATTGTCCTTCCTCTTAGCGGCCTTAGCCCTTTTTAAGTAATGTGCTATAACCCTGTATTGACCATTTTGATATTTAGCCAATATGACCTTGACCATATACCATGTGTACATTTTTTTGCGCACCATGGTTAAAAGTTCTGATCAGCTACCACCTTTTAGGCTTCCGTGGGTCAAGTTTTGGCCCACGGTAATTATTGGCTACCGCATTAGGTCTCTCCAAATCGGTCTACAAACTTTGCTACACCCGTAATTATTCGACCAACCTTTCAAACTTACTCATAGCGTGCCATATTCAGTCCCACGAGTAAATTATTGGTCTTCCTGGGTGTCAATTTTGGGAACCACACGAGCGGATCACTGTGTGCGTCCCGCTGTAATATGGTCTCCATGGGCACAATTATTGACCCACCCTAATTATCATCAACCCTTTGGTCTTTACCATGGAGTCAAATTTGACCACGGTAATTTTCTGTCTCGTACTCCATTATAGACTAGCCCTTTTTACTGTCTAACCGTTGACCATAGATATTTCGAACGCCCTTCGACGCCTTGCCAAACCACAATGCGGTACACAAATGTTTTTGAACACACGCCCTATCTGTGGATATCGACTTATCAATGTTCCCAATTAATCACCCAGGAAAACAGTCAATCGAAGATTGATTATTTTCTCATAGTAAGTTCTTTAAGAATTATGTTTCTTATGATTTCATTGTATTTACTATGAGTGCCAGATGATAAGTGCCTATGGGCGTGTAGGTGGCCAAGTTGAAGTGCCAATATATCATTGAGTCTCACTATTCGAGGTGACAAAAAGTGAAGAAATACCAATAGTGGCCACGGCTGGAGTTGCCACATAGTGTCCAATGACTGCGAGTGCCACTTTATTTCAAGCCCTCTTGATACTTAGTCACTAGTACCATTTGAAAGCGCCGGTTTTGCACACTAGAATTATCCTCTAGATTATAGTGGTGAAAAATGGATGTGTTACCACACTATGCACGATTTAATTAAAATTTCTGTGCGAGTTGAGGAATTTCGATCTTCTGGCGTTTATTCTGGAAGATTCAATTACAACATCTGCATATTGTACTTGAATAAGAACTAGGATTGATGTTAGATATTTTTTATAACACAATCAAAATTACATTAAACAATAGACACTTACATTAAACAATATTAACACGTGTATCTACTCAGCAATCACATCACACACATCATTGTTTCTACATCGCACACAAATAACATCCACAATCTACAGTATAATTCCTAGTTGCGATCTATCTAGCATTTCAATTATTCTCTTTATAGTGCATTAAACAATGCAACTCTAGCAATAAATGACAGCTGCAGCACTTTAAGATACGTCTACTCAGCGATAATAATGTCCAATTCGATTTATTGTAAATAGTGCCTACAAAAGCCAATGAAAGATGTCTCTAGCACTGTATGCACCTCAACTTTTGAAAGATGTAAAAGTGTCCTAAATTGTTAGATGATTAACTTGATGAATCAGTCTATCTCTTAAGAGTAACCTAGTCATTATGATATAAATTATGCGTGATTCAATTCTTTGATGAAAATCAAAACTAATTGTATAGGCTCATACTCTACCCCACAAATCATATAGAAACAGAGTATATAAGAATATCGATTAATTCTATCTCTCCGTCATTAAGGCGTCCCACTCACGATGGCGCATTGAGGTGAGTCACCCACACGCAAAGCAAAGGAACGAAACAAACCCAACACCCGAGTCTAGGAGGTAGCGAATCGCACGCGCCGAAGTGCGAGCCAAAGCGCCCCGCGTTTGCCAAAACGCGTTTTTCGGCACACCGACTCCAATTATTACCGCCCCCCGCACTCGGACGTCGTGATATAAGAATAGCTATTAATAAAAATGAAATAACATTGCCACCGCGAAAGAACGACATATCTTATTTTCACGCGATAACCAAGCCGCCGAGAATTGCATGCACCCGCAAGGTTAAACGCAATAATCACGTCTCGACAAAAAAGTAAAATAATTAAAAATAAATATTTTTATGTAATACTATTAAGTCATCATTTTTGTATACATTAACTCAACAATTTACAAAAGATTTACTTGTAACATAAAAATACTATGATTTAATTCAAAGTTGAATTTCGAAAATACATTTAATACAGTATTTATTAAAAAACATATTTCTAAATTGCACGTAACCAAAACTGTAATCAATCATACAGAGACCTTGCATTTTTGTTTAACATCAAATGATATTTTCCTAACATATTATGGTATATTTAGACAATTATGATATACTTTCAATACTTTTAGATAAATAGAATAATTTTAATCTATTTTAAAAAAAGAATGTAAGAAAAAAAAAATCCAGAGAGTCTGATATATAAATTATTCAACACATCTACATTTAACAATAAACTATATTAATAACATGGTAATCTATATACATAATAAAGGCACAGTAAAAATCAAGTAATACACTCTATATCTATGGGTGTTAGTCTCTTACTTACCATGGTGAATGAAGACCACATATTATAGCATATACTATATGTATTATCTGCTTAACTGACTAATTAACTTAATATACATGATATATTACTGTCTTAGTTTACTATGCTATGTTTTAAAATGCATGTTAAACATCTCGCTGTATTACGTGACTTTAACTGCGACTAAATGTTATACTGCTAAACGCAAATTGAAATTAACAAAAAAATATTATGATATAATTAAACATTACAAAATACTTTTATCATACTAATAATCCTTATCAGAAAACTCCGAGAAATAGACGGTGTGACCATAACAACCAAGGAGAAGCAACATAGTAATGAGCTTTTGTAACTGCTAACTTACCAAGTGAACGTTACTGCTTCAAACCTTTAACTGACTATAGCTTTAAGAACTTTTCTGTGAAATTAGTGCTGATTAATATACTCGTTCTGGCGATTTACTAGAGCTTTTAACTTCATGACATTACTAAGATAATTATTAAGCTTCATATGTATGTTTACTACTGTATATAGGCTCAATATACATTTTATAATATATGAGAAGTATTTTAATTGAAAATAATAATAACATCAAACTATCTTGTTGTTATATTTTTAATTGATTATGTAATGGATGTATTTTTTTTGATATTTAACTATTTATCTTAATATTTATGTGTATTTTAATGACCGATAAAGTTTATTTACTAATCTAATGCCTGAAATTGTTTCAGATAATTTAAAACAGGCACTTCACACACACACACACAAACATACACCACAAACACACACACAAACACTAATACACTATCACACATAAGATTTCAGCGATTATACACTGGATAACATCCTACTCTCTATTGTCACGTAGACACATGTGATCTGTGTTAAGAAGTTACTTATACCTCGAAATAAGGATTATCGACTTATCTTAACTTTGACTTGGCCATAGATCACTATCACTTAACTATCGTACACTATTCAGATAAGTATATAACAGATTACACACGAGAGGGCACTGCTGAAATAGTAAGTACTGTAGAACTCTGATAAACATGACCTCCTACTCCATCATAACACTTATACTAATTAACCCACACACTCAAACGACACAAAATTACTATCAATAACAGCGATCAAACACAGAGATTTAAGAGTATGAGACAGAATAGACAGAGCATAGAGACAGAATATGCACTGGAGAACAGAAAAATAGAAGAGGAAACAAAAGCAAAAAAAATAGACTCTTAGACACGAGCGAAACGAGACAACAGAGATTTAAACTAATACAGGCAGCACACGAAGAATTACTGTACACTCACACACAGACAATATAATTACAATGAACCAACAGCGCCACACAGCGTACAAATAATGACGACAAATTTAACCAAAAAAAAAAAAAACTTTACGTGTTGCGACTTGTTATTTAAATAAAACTGTATAAAACATACGTTGTGCTTTTAATACGTACAATGTATATGTACAGTGTACATATATAAAAGCAAAATACACTGCTATTACGTATAATGTAGATGCAATAACAAAATATAAGATAATAAATAGTACTGAAAGAAAATTTCTATAAATTAAATTTGATATATATTTACCATAATAAATATATAGACTATAAATAAATATAATAAACAATATAAATTACAAAATGAAAAAAAAACAGATATCCATTAAAAGTTTGAAACATACTTATGCTTAATAATATATATATATAAATAACATAAGAAACTGAAGAAAACATAAGACTAATAACTTTGGTTATTCAATAGATAACTATATAGATTCATCATTTGACGATAACAGAGGTTACTAATCTGCCGACAAACATAATAACAGAGGAGCTCGGAAGCATCAAAAAACAAAAAATGCAACATTCATCGCCATTGACTACATTGACAATAACATCAAAATAAACAGGGACTAACAAAAATCCCATGAAAATTCTCATCGAATTTTTTTTTTTTCTTTAAATTAACACATATATTTTATCTACAAACAGAAATATAGTTTGAGTAAAGAAAGTTCAAAAATAAACACAGGTACAAAATGGTCGAGAACGCAAAAAAAAAGAATCTTTAATCTAATTCTAACCCTAAAAACATGTATAAGACATAGAAGAGGGGTACACTGAGAAAATTTTACTTATATATTTGGATTTGAGACTCACCGTTTCACGTGGAGGCAGTATAAAGAAGGATAAACTAGACTGTGCATACATAAATAATACTAATACAAGAATATAATACCACACCAACTAATAACTTATAGTACAAATACAACGCAATAAACACATATACATATAAATATAATAATAAGAATAATATATATATAATATATTAATATAATATAATATATAGAAAATAATATATAAATAGAATAATAAATATATCCATATATAGGCAATATAAAGAAATGGAATGATCACCAGAAAAAATTTTGCAAATACAGGATCGAGAGTACACTTGTGATAGAATCGGTTGCATATTAGACAATGGATGTGAGAGATAATAGAATATAAAATAATATACGAATAATATAACTGTAATAAATAAAGACACTAAACTATAATACTATATACTAATACTATAATAGAAAGTAATAAAATATATAATATGAATATAAATAATAAATATATTATAATATAAAAAACAAAACATAGATATAATATAATATATTAATATAATATGAAAAAATATAAATACTAATATATAAATAATAATATAAATAATAGTTATATAATAATAGATAGATAATATAATATAATAGATATATATGATATAAAAGCTAATCATTATTTAAAAGTTCACCAGAAGTGACAGAAGAAAAAAATATCAGAGACACTAACGCTTAGCAAGAAAGCGTGAGAGGCCAGGTTTCATTGAAGACTAGCCAGAGTGGAGCAAGATAGAAGAAAAAGAGAGACGTGAGAGGGCTAATTCTACTATATAACTATAGCTTACGTCTCACTCAAGACAGTATAGATTGAGGAGAGTACAATTAAGGTAAAGCAGTGCATAATTGCTCAAACTAGTGAGGAAGAAAACTTTTACCCAACAGCATCATCGCTGAATAAGGTCATCTGAGGCTCACAGAGCCATAGAACGGAAATTAGTCGTAATAGCCTGGATACCCAAGGATCTTAATCATTGGATGAAAAGAAAGTCCCTAACTGACAGGTCGGTGAATGACAGAGAAAAAAGACCTTCCTGGATATTAAGGACCTATCATTAAATGTATAGAATAGAAGAAAACAGCACGTTTCATAACCCCAGAACAGAAAAAAATTGGAACTTGTCTATAAGTGGACATATTATAAGATATATATAAAGTAATAATAATATAAAAATAAAATAATATTATAATATAATAATATATATAAATATTAAAGAAGATAAAATAAAATAAATAAAAATAAGATAATATATTAAATTAATTATAAATAATTATTGAAATATAATTAATAGAATATATAATAACGATGCTCTTGTAAGAAGCAATAAGTTCTACCCAGTACAAGTTTTATAAACATTGTTTAACAATATATTATTTAATACAAATAATTTACTAATTTTATGAATTGCGAGAACCATCTGAATTACCACGAACAATACTACAATGTAAATAAATTTTGTGTTAACAGAAGAAGTATCTCGGTACATACAGGCGAGTATGTGAAAGAGCACTTAGTTACCTCAAGGTACATATAACTTTTAGACATGTCTCATCTTCCAGAAAAGAACACACAGAGCATAAACTAACAAAAATCTTACAACTACATACATGAACTTGTACCTTTGCTGTTTATAAGTCCACCTGATCTCCTCTACCCTTTATCCGAAAGTGGTCATACTATATGGATTTTTGACCGCAATTAAAATCTTAAAATTTAAATGATACTGAGCTCGTCGACCTGTTAGTTCAATGCTAAACACTGATAAGAAAATCAAATAGTAATTGACCCCCACAAAATTAACTCATATTATAAATTAAAACAAGTTTGGGAAACGAAGAATTCAAAAAAAATATCATGTTAAAGATAAGAAAATATTATGAAATAAATATTATATCAAATATTTACTAAATTTTTGTAATATTTTATTAAATTGCTATATGTGTAAGATGAAAGAAATACTAATACTTAAAGAAAAATGAGTACAAGAAATATATGACATATGAGAACTATATAGATGAAAAAGAAGATATAAAGAGAAATGCTACCCATTCCACTAACGACCAAAATTAAACACATTTAATATGCAGTATAATTTAAAACAAATGAGCGAAGAAAAAGGATTGTCCAAGCAATAAGATAAAATGATGACTAACTAATTAAGGAACGTAAGAATATAACCATCCAAGTCAACTCCCATTTTTTGTCAATCTAACTGATTGGTTAAGTCATTATAAGATCCAACAACACTAAACAACACTATGAAAAATCTGATAGTAAAATGTATTTCATATAAAAAATTTGTAGACTTACTTATTTTATATATTCTATAAAAATATCCCACTCTCTAACAAATATAAAATTAGTTCAGAAGCAGGGAGGTGCAATATGATCCCGCAAAAAGTATAAAGAAAATAAATCATAACAGGAATCCAAACATACCCAAAAAACTAGAAGGATTGATCAGTGAGACAAATAGCATGCTCATAAAAATAATTAAACATTCTCGCCTTTCTTCCACACCGCATTTCCACCAAACACTACAATATAACTGACAACAAAAAATTTCTCCTATAGGGAGTCAAATAATTAAAAGTATAGAAGATAGAGAGGCGGCGCAAAGTTTACAGGCAAAATCATCTCTCAAGTGAGCACTACCACCTATACCAATAAACCGAAGTAGCCTGGAAAAAAACAAACCACACTAGCTACATATACAATTCTAAATACATAAAACAGCAATACGATTCACTCTCTCTTCCCTCACGCCAGACACATGTCACTCATCATAATAACACATCCAAACATTGGTAGCATATTTAAATCAAGTTAGGCTAGCCCACCAAAATATATCCCACAGAGCAAACTTTATATAAGATGAAACCAAGAAGAAAAAAATGCTGACCCTGTACTTACACCCCTCTGGATTTTGTCAATATACACAGTAGCTATAATAAATTGTAGTATTTTACCATATTTGGCGTACCAACTGTCCTTGTATGCAAAAAAGAGACGCTCCACTACCCACATGAGAACAAAAGAATGAATGAAAAATAAAGGAACTACACCTTACTAAAATGTGCATAATAAAGGACCAAAATAAGTAGACATCAGCGACCACACAACTCAGATAACAAAAACTCATTTACTGACACAATCTACTGGGAAAGAATAGCTTATCTAAATAGTGACCCACAATAATGACTCAAGGATAACAAACTATAAGTACTATCTACAATAGAAAGAGGAAACTAAAAGAGAGAAAAGAACCACCAGAATAATAATATACAAAAAACGGAGTTATAATGAATAGATAATAATAAATAATATAAATAGTAGATATAATAATATTGACCTATAAAATAATAAATATAATTATAAGAGATAATATAGATAAATAGGCTAAATAAACAATACAATAGAAATATATATAATATATATATATAGAAATAAATGATAATTATATATAAATAAATAAAAATAGTAAAAGAAAATCTATAAACTACCTAAGACCAGATAATGTCAAGCATCCCAAATTTCATTTATTAAAGTTAGCTTAAAAATGACTACAAAAATATATATAAATTATAAAAAATAGAAAAGAAAACAATAATAAAACTATAATAATATAATATGATAATAGATATACGATAAAAAATCTAGAAGAGAAAAATCCAACAAAGATAAGAATATATAAAAATAATAATGCAGAAAATGAAAATATCATAGACATAGAAGAAGAAATAAATATATATATATGATATAAATATATAATAAAATATAGATAGGTTAATTTTTTAGCATTAGGTTATTCACCAATAACCTTCACTACATTAAAGCTATAATATAAATAAAAATATGAATTAATGTATAATCAATATAATATAAATAAAAATAAAATAGATTATAACAATACTTACATATTATATAATAAATATAATAAAATACTAATCACATTAAAAAAATATAATATATATAATAATAGAATATAATAATAACAATATATATTACATAATATAAAATATATACTTAAAATATAAAATAATGAATAATATAATAATAAGTATAATCAATTTTAAATAGTAATATATAGTATATATAAAATAATTATATAAATATAAGATAGATATTATTATATAAATATATATATAATGCAATAAGGATATGCTATTATTATATACTATAATTATTACTGACCAGGCGACATACTAAAAAAAAGTAAAAATTATATACATATAGATATTTATTATACCTTATTGATAATGTATATAATAATAATAATCTAAATCCTAATAATAATAATAAATTATTATATCTTAATATATAATGCAATAATTTATTTTAATATTAAATAGTGAATGAAACAAATAATATTAATTTTTTATTAAATTTATAAGTCTAGTTGAATATTTATTATAATACTATACGTTAAAATGTACGATGAGCACACACAAAGTTCTAATATACTATTATTGAGATAAGGCATAATACATATATCATAACTTATAATATAAAACATATATAATTATAATAAATAATATATAACCATATATAACTCCTTCTCATACAACGTACCGCACGCATGAACCTACATAAATATGCTTAATATAATATATAAAGTAATAAAACTAGAACAGATTAGATTTGTGTAGCTGTGGTGAAAGAATATAAATTAATTTGGATAACATGACAAAATCACATAAACATCTAACAATCTTTAAACTTTTTAATTTAAATAAAAAGAAAGAAATTCCAAAGTACATATTAATAAAATCATATATACCATGAATTGAATATTAGGAGTATTGAAAGAATTGGAGTAAATGAGTTATAACCACGAGATCGAACCTTGGAACGACCGTCCATATACTAATAATGAGGAATCACAACAATATGGAGGTGCAGATCTGAGTGCCGTAGCCCGCAGTAAAAGACCTGGCTTGCCAAGGCCATGAGCTATACCAATGCAGAATGATAAGGGTAAATAGAATAGAGTTGGAACCGTAAGCTACGGTGACGACAATATAGCGTATAATTAGGGTAAAATAATGTATATATCATAACTAAATTAATATAAAATAGTATAATATAATATATCCTAATAATCGATATAAATCAAATAATAATATAGATATATTAATTAATAGATATTTATATTGTAAATAGAATATACATAGTATAAACCTTTAATACTAGATAAATAGTAATACATAGATTACTCATAAAATATATATAATAAGATATAATAATAGTAAATAATATATATAAAATATCTATATTATATATAATAAACCAGATAAACAAAACTAGTAAGGATTAATATATAACAGTATAGATATATCATACATAATATAATATATAGATAAATAATATATACATTAAGTTTTGTTTTACTTTATCTGCCCACATGCTAAGTGCGCAACATCCTCCTTCAGTACAAGCGATGGCCAATATACACATACGCAATAAGATTACCCCAAATACTCCAGTACACCCGCAGTGGGCTTACCTCTCCTAAAATAAGATCGGACATAAAATTTGTGATAATGACGATAATAAAAATGTCCTTCAGCATTATAGCAAAAATCTTATATTAATTTAATATGTATATGGAGTGAAAATCTATGTTTCGAACGACAGCTGGTAGCTGTATGATACAAGAAATAGAATGATCAATATTATTATACTAAATGTCCAGAGATTATTCACAAAAGAATAATATGACCTAATACTATATCTCTGGTGCAGGAGGGTTTCGACCTACAAGCGTTGATAACATAAGATTTTTGCACAGATATTTGAAGTCGTGGCGCGTTCTGACCAGCGGACGGTTAAGTTTAACCCTTGCTACTTTGTAGAGTACTTGCAAGGTTTCGTGGTGGTTGACCCAACTCAAAGCAGTCGTCTCTGGTACCCAACCGGTGCCCGAACTCTGTCTAGCTAGTCCTCCACCATGCTTAAGGGAATTAGCAAAGTTAAAAAGTGAGGTAATCTGATACCCCTATTGCTCAGGACGAGATAATTGAACGTTATAAAAGCGTTCAGTGGTAAAGTGTCATGATATGCCTAATTGTGAAACCAATCTGCAAATTTATTCTCCTGTACCTCTTGGTCGGAATGAGTCCTGTTCCTCCAGTTATCATTGTTCATTGAGGCTGTATGTTTCTTAAACAACTTTCAGTATCAATGTTCACATACATACTCCTCACTAGGAACGTAAAGTAAAGCAGCCAAATATTATTCCTGTACGCCAAGGAGTACCTCAAGAATCATGGGCAAACATTGCCTAAATTTCGAATGCAACTGATAGATCATCATTTGTATACTAATCGTTTCTTATAGTCTGCAATCATTGCCACCTACATCCTTTGTAATGGGTTTCTTACATTACTTGCATCTTGAATTCTTCAAAGTGCAATTCGTCGTGGATTTACACGTAGAAAGTGGGTTCTCGCAGAATTTGCGCGATTCTTTTGCCTGTGTAAGGGGGGCATGATAAGCGCACTGGCGGATTGACAGTGTCAACGAGAACACCAGAACAGTGACGAGGCCTGTAATTAGCTGCGGACAGAATAATCCGTGAAAAAGCTTTGCCTGATCTGTTATTTATAAGCAGAGAGTCCGAGGTGAAGCTATACTGTAGGGATAAGGCACGCACACATATCGAGACGGGAAAGCCGAGTAGAAGGAAATTCCACAGATAACCCGAGAATGTCATAGGACAAACAAGACGTAGTGTGCTAAAGTAAACCAAGAACTATATTTCAAGTGATAAAATAATCTATGCTAATAGACAGAGAGTCATACTGTGAATGATTCAAGCTTACTTCCCTAATCGAGTGGCCCAGATATAGCAAAATCAAAAGGCGATGAAACTCGGAAGAACTATATTATGATGAGATAACAAACGGCTAACGATTTGGAAAGACTCGTTAGACTAGGTTGTCAACTTGTCTATAGAAACCTGTAATGCTTGAGAACTTACAAAAGTTATGTTATGTGCAGAGCATCCTCAAAAATGTTAGTGAGATGAGCGACTGAACGGAATATCACAATCTAGCGGTGTCACCAAAAGCCAAGAGAGTATGTACCTAAGAGGCGGGGTGAAGTGTCTTCATTACCTCACTGACCCATAACACCAACAAGTTAAGAGAGGATTATATATTTCGACGCCAGCCGAGTTGGCTCAGAATTGCGCGCCGGGATTTTATGATAAACAAAAAAGATTTATGATATCAAAAACCTTCCGAAGAAAGAAAAAGGCTTCTGTCAGATCTAACTAGATATGGGAGGTATGAGCATCGCAGTGGATAACATGCACCAAAATCAGAAATATAACAAGCCGAGACTCTCTCCGCAACATCCGCCAACCGGTAAATAGCTGCGTATGAGTATATCGGAGGCGGGTAAATGCGGGAATCGGAGTTGCCAATAATCTGTGGCGGGGGAGTGAGGCAGGCTCCGTGCCAACATGCCGACCAATATTCCGAAGACAGAAGCATAACGCGCCGTGATCTCCCACAATAAAGTCCAAAAAGTAAGCGCGAAAATATTCGATAAGGCTATGCCACTTTAATATGCGTTGAACATACAAAACGAGATAGAAGACTAAATTTTAATGGGAGTAGGATGTAACTTTTTAAGACAAGTCATGGCTAAAAAGAAAGACAAACTTTAAACCCGATTTCTTAAAATTGACTAAGATCGACCCTCATTACCAAAATCCAGAATAACTAATTTTGACATACTACACCGACCAAGAAATTTTTTATTTTTTTTGATAGAAAATGAATTTCATGTATCAGAAAACTTAAAAAAAAAACAAATGAGAAAAAAAATATAATAAATATATCATTTTATTTATGTAACAACAATTCTTTAATAAGTAGTGTAAAGGTATGTATAAAAACTATATATCCAAGAAAAAACAAAAATGAGTACTAGAAATTTAACTTCATGATTATAAATTAAAAAGTTAAGAATTTAAAAAAAAAATTTATAGTAATAAATGTTCAAATTATTATAAAAAAATATTTCTTTGCTTACATATAAGTAATTAGCACAACAGCTGTTAATGCACCTAGAAGCTTACTGTTAAGAAGAGGTTTAATATCATAACTAACTTTACAGATCACTAGGAAAATAAATTAACGAATATTATAGAAAGAAAGATGAAAAGAAGTTAAGAAAAGTGAAGCAGATTTTAAGGAATAGATAGATGAAGATTATAACTCATAGAATATTAAAGAAGGATTAGAGAGGTAATACCGGTTCATTCTTTAATCCACAGGGCTCAAATTTATGTATCTGATCATTTATCCTTTAATAGAGTATATAAAACTTACCATATAATATTAGGATAGAAGAAGAT
>JABUQX010117939.1:0-45627 GCA_015478945.1 Trachelipus rathkii
TAATAATTACATATAATAGTTTATCGTTACAGGAATTGATTTCAATATTAATAATTCAAATAATATAATTTTATATTTTAGACCATTATAATATATATATATCTCACGTTACAATATCTATAAGGTCTATATATTGAGGTTTACTCATGTAGGGAGTATATAGGCATAGTGTTATCATGAGCTTTTATTAAAGTATTATGAATCGGATTACATTTTATTATTAGGAATATGAAATGGCTATACTAATAATGTAAAAATAGACTTATATATCGTAATAACTAATATTTTTAATATAAAATAAGTAAATATAATTATATCATATTAATATATAATATTTTTATTAAGATTAGAATATATAATAAGGTGTGGAAAAATATTATTTATTACATTAATATTTAATACCAAATACTTAATTATTTGCGACTATTTCGATTATCTTTTGAGGTGAGGGATTCTTAGGCCTATCATGGTTGGCTTTTAAAATAGAGCTGTCGTTTAATAGATAAGTTTTTAATAAAATGCGTTCTGGTTTACCTTCTTTAATATAAAATCTTCACACGTTACTCCATTTATTAGTCAGTGTGATATACGTATTCAACCTGGAGTATATATATTTATTAAATGGTTTAATATGAGAGTATATATACTCCACCTATTCCTAATTACCAACCATTTATTAAATACCACTTAAATCTAAAAGTACTTATATTATATAAATAATTAGATATTCATATCATCAGAACAATCAGACATCACATTTTATAAGTAGTAGGCTCACCAAAATTTCCAAACTCAAATATCATGTGAGCACCAAACCTTTAACACTTTCGCTAAATTTATTAACGTTAGTGAAACGTGAAGGACGAAAGTTTCCTATATTAATATTAATCTTCCATCCTAGTAATTATTATAGTAGTTAAGTAAAACAGACTATCCATATACCGTGCATCTTTAGTAGTATTGATCCACTATACGTAAATAAAAAATGACGTTATTTCGTCCGTCCGTAGGCAAAGTAAATATTATTTTTACTTTATTAAAGATCCAGAGTCAAAGTGAAGAGAAGAAATGGGTATTAAATGCTTAATTCTATTTAATATATTATTATATAGCTTATAATCATTATCAAAGTATGTATTTTAATATCTTTTAATTTATGATGAAATATAGCTTCTTTTTTTAACTTTTGTATATAAAATTTTAATAACTTAATTATACTTTAAATTATTACATTTATTCTAAAATTATTATTATAAACTATAAAAAATATTGTGAGGGATCTAGGAGGCTATACCTACAATATACCGGCTAACACCACCTATATATAATACGTATATACTAATATATATATTATAATATACTATAATTAAAATAAATAATTAGGCCTACAAGGTTGGGTGCACGGGTTTCCAATGGGAAAGTTTAATTACTATTGATATCAATTATACGAAGTTAGTATAGTTATTAAATTATAATTATATCTATAATATAATAATTATTAATTATAATTAATAAATTTAACATACTAATAATATAATTATTATCTTAGTATGGCGTATTAAATTACGTTTGTTTATTTACTATATAATAATAATATATATATATAATATAATTATATATTATGGTACATGTTGTATTCGTGCTACTTTTCCTTCGGCCTGTTTTTTTATACTGAAAAAGTTCAAAACCATACCGTATAGTGCGAATTTGACTAACATAATATACTATTCATAGGTGCTATAAAGTATCTATGTTAAGTTTTTTGATTCTTTCACTTTTTTTCTATTACCCTTTTGCTATTTAGAATATTTATTAACGAAAAGTTGTGTTTAGTGGTTATATTTTCGATTTACTCATTGAATCTATGCGAATATTTGATCTATATATAGTTTTAGATAACTCATATTTTATATATTCACACTGAAAATTACAACCTTTCTAAACTATCACTAAACCGCGGGTAAGTTTCACCATTATTCACGTTCAACTTAACAATCACTTAGTACACTAGAGTCACTGAGTGTGAGAGTCTTGTGTACAATATATATACTATATAAAAGATCTCATATATTTGATTAAATTTTATATATAATATATAACGATTATTAAGTTATTCACTATTATTGCATTACTTATTATATAAGTCACAATGAATGTCTCAATAGTGATATTGGATAATTTGACATATATACAGATAGGTATGAGTTAACACTTCATTATATATATACTATTATACGTATTATATATAATATATTATGCCGAGTTAAATTATATGCGTTTGTATAAAGATCAAATAAATGAATTAGTTATATTTATATTAGTATCTTAATTATCTATACGATATAGTATCGAAAAGTATAAGTAATATAATATATTGGTAGATTATTACACAAACCAAAATACCGTAAAAGAGGATGAGGGTTAGTATTTTTAAAAATTAATGTAAGAAATTAAAAGAGATTTTCGGACTTTCTCACAATAGGAAGGATTTAATAACGCTGAGAACGAATAAAGGTGATATAAAGGATTTTGGGACGAAGTACATAAAGGAAGAGAATTAATCAGGAAAATATCCCTAGAATAGCGGGTAAGTCTTAGGAATTATCTTTAAGAGTGACGTTTTTTATTATTAAGAGATGTTTCCTTTTTAAAAAAAAAGTTGTATAACTGAAACTATCATTCTGTATGTTTTAGGGAATCTAAACTCTTGCGGACTTAGATATATAGAGCTAGGAACCTAATTTACTTAGACCGTAACTGAAAACTTAATACGTATGGAGTCAACGAGATGCTAATGAAGATAGTTATAGATTGAAAACGAAGATCACCGTGACTTAAACTCAGAAGTGATATAAAGCTGTTCCAGTTCGAAAAGTACAAATCGCCTCAAAAGTTGGAACCAGATATAATATGAGTTGTGCGTCATAAAAACAAATATAAGGTTTAAACATAGGATTATCGTGAGATGACTTGTAGAGGTATTTCGATGAATGTGTGCTTATAAATTAGCGTAAGTTGTACTGCTTCGCTTTTATTATTTTGACACTATTTAACTTCAAGTAGCTATATTGCTTTAATTCAGAGTGTTGTTATTTATTACTAAAGTTTGAACATTGCTTTTAAAAATAAAGTAAAAGAACTTTTTTTGAGGAATGAAATTAGTAAATAGACGAACACACTTTTTAAAGTGATTTTTGGTGATTAATTTCATATTATACTACTTATACAAAGGTCTATGAACATTGCTTTTAAAATAGATGAAAAGAACCGTTTTGAAATCAATTTCTGTAACCTCTGTTGCATTGTATTTTAAGTAGCTGGACCTATCTCACGAATAGGTCGACTTTTGGGTTTACGTTTGTCGCCTTTTTGTCTCTACTTCAGAATTTTGCATTCATAACATGTCATACATGCTTAATATTTAAATATATCACTTTTCGCCGCATGAAAAGGTGTATCCGTATATTATGAGAAACACCATGTTTATGTAATACAGATTTACACTATAGACCACCTTTATTCGAGAAGAGTGCTATTGAGAGTTATAGTGAGAAGAGACTACTAATTTAGACCTCTCATGAATACAGTGAGCTTTGAATCTTCTTCTCACCCTCCATTATTTTGCTAGTCGATTCTACTATAGATAGAGAATCAGAGTATTTATAACTACCAAGGACATTATAAGGAGATTCAATGTAAGTCATAATCCAGATACTAAATTTGGTGGGCATCTGATTAAGTGTATTGGAGAGAACTCACCTTTTGAAATACACTAAATAGTGTCAGTACATTAAGATGATGAGAGAGGAGTGATGAATTGAATCCAAGAAGAATAAATGGGGGAGAGGAGTACATTATGATATATCGTGTTAGTTTCGGTAAGAGAAAGAAACTCATTATTGAGGAGTACAGGATGCCGCTTAAAATGTGAGCGGTAAGTGTTAGGGTCGAAAGAAGAAAAGGGGGAGGGAAATACTTTAGAATGATTACTAAAATATAATTTGGGGATGATAATGACAATATAACCAGAGTTGATTTAAAGTTTTTAAGAAGCTACTAAATAGTTATTAATGTAGTCAGAAAGGAAAGATGTAACTAAGGAATAAATCCTGCAATACACGTTGTTAGCAAGAGAATTAGATGATAGGAGCCATCACGAAGGGTGATGCAGAAAATTGTAATGATAAAAGAATAAACCACAAGAGAAGTTTGAAAAGGTTAGGATCTAATTCTCATTATATTATGAGTGATTGTAATACGTGATTGCTTATGTTGCCTTATAGTAAATTCGTTTATATTAATTAGAGATAGCATTTATGCGTTGATTTTAATTTTTGTATTAGATATGTAATTTTTTTTTCTTTTTTTCTCTTATCGATTGTTATGTGTATTGTTCGTTCTCTATGTTTGAGTATTTTGTGGTCGAGTCAAGGAATCAAGCGTACAACGCAGACTTAGGAAGAGGAGAAGATGTAGACTCTTGCACAAACCAACCGTAAGAGGTTAAAGATGTTACTAGTTTGTTTAATAATTACATTAGAAATTTTATGTATTAGCCTTCCGGATAACTTTCTCACAGAAGGTATAAGCGGATTCTAAATAACGCTCTGAAAGGAAAAATGAGTTACTAAGTACGAAATAGATTTGGGTAACGTAAAGACAGAAGGAAGAGTGAATAATTCTAGTCGAATTAAATATCCCGCAGAAGTAGCGGAGTAAGTTGGAGAATTATTTTAAGTTACGTTTTTTATTATAGAGATGTTTATTCACTTTAATAAAAGAATAAAATGATTTATAACTGAAATAGTGATTACTGTTGTTTCAGTAGGGAATTAAATTCTTTGAGGGACTAAAGAGGCTGGAAAAAACTTTAAATAATATTATCTGACGAGTGAAAACAATAATACTAAATGGTAGTCCGTGATGTCTCATGAGGAAGGATAGTTAATGATTGAATAACGAGAAGATCCCAGTCTTAAACTTAACAGAAGTGAATATTAGTGTACGTCAGAGTTCGGAAAAAGAATTACACATCGCCCTTCAAATAAAGTTGGGAAACCAGACTTAAATTGAGTTTTGTGGGCTCAAAAACAAATATAATAGAGTTTAAAAGCTAGGATTCGTATAACACTGTGTGAGTTGTACGTTGTGAATATGCTGCTTATATAAAATTGAACGTTAGTAATGTACACTAGTTACCTTTTACTTATTTTTTGAGACACTATATTGTAAACTTCTAAAGTAGCTATATTATGCTTATATATTAAAGTGTTGTTATTCTATGTAGCAAAAGTTTTAATGAGACAATTTGCTTTTTTAAAATAAAGAAAAGCAATCTTTTGGAACGAAATTATTCAACAGAACACTTTTTAAGAATTTTGGTGAAATTAATTAATTTAATTAATATTAAAAGGTCTTGAACATTGCTTATATATAAAAATGAGAGGTGACGGAATTAAATAGAATAAAGAAGCCGGTTCTTTAGTGAGGACACGAATCTTTAGAGCTACGTTGGGCTACTCTTATGTGATTATATAGTTGATACGCGTGCGAGATCCTAACTCGCAATACAACTAAGATACTAGTGTAGTCATGACGTTTTGGGCTTTTACTTTGTCCTTTTGGCCTTTCTTCATAAATTTGCTCTAGCACGCATATTGTTCGTTGATAAATTATATATAACTTTGCGAGAATAATAGGTGTAAATATTAATAATTAAAGTACAAAACTTGCATTTATTGTAAGAGAAATTACTCAATAGTTATCGTGTGGCCTAACTGATTCTTCAGTACGTTCTACGTGCGGTATTGACGGGTCAGGAGCTCATAATATCATTCGTATAGTATTTCAGGTATCGTAGTTGGTTTGAGATGAAGTGATTACATGTTCTGAAACGATGTCATGTGCGCCGTTTAATGTTCTTCGCCTCACCTCTCTGCTCGAGCACGCATATTATCCTTTGAACATATGTAGCTGCCAGGCGGTAAATTCAGAGTGTAGTAGTAGCGAAAGTCGTAGGTTAACACAAGTCATAATAGGAGAGTATTGCATTCCACGCGCGTACTGCATCATGATTGAATGACCAAATGAGTGATAACAGTATATTAGAGTTATATATATATTATATGTATATACTAATATATAATAATATATATACTAATATTATATATATAGTCTATATAAGGGGCAGCTGGATGTAGCATCTATGATGATTTCATTTGTTATAAAATAATACATAGGATCTTAGAGCAATAAAGGGGTGGATAGCTTGTAAGATATATGAGTAGATATAATTACTCAGGGGTTACGTGGAGTTAACTAATATGCTAATAAATTGAGCATCCTTAATGTGACGATCGTAGGTGATAGGTTAGTGGCTAAGTAGCTCGAGAAGGCTTAGCAGGCAGTATATCTGAGTCGATATATGAGTAGGTAATAAATGTATATATAATTATAGGACTTTTTATTAAACCACGAAGCAATAAAAAATTTAGTATCGGAATGGTTGGTAATGCTGTCTGAAAATTAAATTTTGGAAAAAAATTATAAATGTTTATTGTGCTATATATAAAAATGAACTTACTTTTCTTCTTTTTTGAGCTTCAATATTGATATTTATTTTTAAATTACCTTTTATGATTTAATTTTTTTCGAGTTTATTTCGAACGTAAAGATTTAGTATTTGTGTCCACAATGAGTGTTTTGATATAATATATATATAATATTAATATATAGTATAATAATATATATATATATATATATATATATATTATATAATATATTTATATATACTATATATATATCTAATACATAGATCTATATATAATAATTGTAGTATCACATGATAGAACATAAAGTAATTTAAGTATATAGTGTTTTCTAGTTTTAGGCTGAAACATTAGTGAAAACTAAAAATGCAGACTCAGCAGTAAAAAAATTATATATTTGGAAATCAGCAGGAAAATTTTTAAGAGGGGGTTTTGTATTTCTTACATTTTTTTTTTTGTTTTTTGCTCTTTTTTTGTTTCAACATATTCTAAAAAAAAAATTTTTTAATCTTCCCACATTTAGCATGAACCTTTCAGTAAAAAAAAAGAAATAATTTAACTCTTCCCTTGAAATAATTTTAATTACTTTAACTAAAGGAAATACATAGGGTAACCGCAAAGATCAAGGCAGGAATCACTCGAGGGCTCTCTCCGGCCTCCCGGTGGATTACAGAACTCTCGACCCCCCCTCTAGTCCCTCCGTCGGCTCGAGACCCCCTAAAAATAATTGTAAATATAATTCTTTTTTTTAAATTTATACGACAAAAAAAAACAACAACCCATTCTTAAAATTTTCCGCTCATTACCAAAGAAATAGGAATATATTCCTTATATTAACTGTTAATCTATATATATAAACTAGTTATATCAATAAACATATAGAATAAATTGATTTATATATTATAGAATTAAGTTCTACAAGATGTTATATACTTAAATAACATAGGTTTTAATATAGTATAATTTATAGTATTGTAGAATAACCATATATAATATATTAAGTATTTTAACTTTGAAACAATAACTAATCCATTTAAATGCAGAATTTTAAAATTAAAAAAAAGACTTAAGCCTTACTTTTTGTTTGCAGTAAGCCTACAGTTGAAGCACAAAAAACAAAAAAATAATTTCTTCTTCTTCTTTGTTATACCAGTTTTATTAATAAATATGATATAAGACTTGCTATAAATATAAATTTCAAATAGAATTATTATATCCTTTTTTTTTTTGGGGGATTCGTAAAGTATTCAATACATTAAGAAATATGCATTTCCCAAGAGTTTACCACTTTACTTAGTATCGCGAGAGTAGAAATTTATTTTTGCAGCGGATAGTCGGTTAGCAAGGTCATTATATTGAGTACGCGTGATGAGTGCTACTAAGTAATACGGTATATTAAGAAATATTATATAGTGATAATATAAATTTGTAGTTGTATGGATTACGAATATGTATTATAGTATGAGTAATAATACGTATGTAGATGTATAAATAGTATTAGTAGTGTGTAACATTACAAGCATTAATAGTAGATGAGTAGGTGGGGGTTAAGCGGGTGGATATAGATGAGTGGCTTTCATATTGTATATATTATTATTATTTCAATCATGAACCAAGTGCTATTGAGTATTATTAACATATATAATATATCAATATATTATAATATTATATTAATGTTATTTTTGTAAATGCGGACTATAATATATTTATTACCCACTAAATAACCTCTCGTAAATAATTTTGAAATCATATAGCAGTTTTACACTTGTAATAATCCCCAACATCTCTTTCCTCTTGTCAAATTTAAGTCTGTATTGTCTAATTATTTTTGACCCATGCCGTAAACTTGATGATAGTTTAGAAATGGAAGCGACTGACTACGCTTGTAAGCAGGTATCCTTCCTTACAGAATATCGAGTAATATTACATTTATATCTTTTTCTAACATTGGCAACGCTATAATTATGATTTTTCTTTGAACAAGCGTATAAGATAAACACATCAGCGACGCCTCCCTCGAGAAAATAGCCCTCGGAACCCGCCCCGGCCAACCCCCGGTCCAATTTTTAGAAGACCAGCCGGCCCACGGCCCCGGACAAAAAAATCTAGGAAAAACCGGGGTTTTCACGCGCGGGGTTAAACTAGTAAAAAATTGTTAAAAAAGCTAAATAAATAGCAAGTGGTTAAATCAAAAAAAGTAAAAAAATATGATTTTAAATTCTTACTCCTTTTGTTTAATAAAATATGTATAATCGAGCAGAAATGCATAACAAAAACCTAATATATGAGTTTTTGTCATTTTTTTTTGCGTGTGTGCTAATGGTTATGACTGGCAGACATGGTGATCTGTATATATCTAATATATATTAAGTTATATATATATTATAAATCTTATTCACCGAGAGTTATTTTTAACAAAAAATTTCGAAATTTGAAATTATTTGGATCAATAGAAAAGGAAATAATAATAATTGTTAAAATATTATTGTATTTATTTATTTAAAGTAATATCTTCAAGAAATCAAATATTTTCTGAAATCTCTTTCAAAATTAATTTTTTAATTGGAATATATATATATATATAATTATTATTATTAGTATATATATATATATCTATATATATATATAGTGTTAATATATATTATAATATATATATATATATAGTTATATATTAATTATACTATATAGTATATTATCACTTGTTTAATATATCGAATAATAATATATAATATAGCTTTAAGCGAGGAAGCCCTTGGATTCTCTTTTAGTATTATGTTTTACTGTCACTTCTTTATTTTATTACAAAATGTAACACAAATTAAAAAACATTGTTAAAGACTCTTTGTTTTTAAATGAAATAAATTTTTAAAAAGGAAAAGCTAATTTTCGTCCCGACACGCGAGACTTTCTTCAGGCTAAGGGACTGGATTTCTTTCGCTGATCTTACATCATTTCAAGTGTGTCTCTCAGTTGGTCTGATATTTTTCTTCATGGTGTTTTGTGGAAATATTTTTTGATAGTTTTCAGAATATTCAATTTTGTATAAAATCTATACTTAACATTTCACGTGCTTATTGTAGTTGTATAATCTTATTTCGAGTCTATTCAATGAATAGATTTGCATAAAGGCGGATCCTCGCAATGCTGTCTAATGATCGCGCCAGAGAGGAAGGTTTCCAGCGGTTGAGTCCGAATTCTGGCAGATATGTTTTATCTCTGATACGTTGTATATTAGGGTATTGTGAAAGTCCGGAGTTAGATTTATGGATGGTGGCCTGTAGTATTAATCGCGGTGCTCTATGTAACTACATGTGAGTTTTAATAACTACCGCTGAGAAAATATACAGTGGACTGCTAGCCTGTTGTGGCATGGTCATACTGATATAGTTTGAATGTTGTTTTCTCTTTGCAAAACTGTAACTGGGTTTAAAGCCTACAATGCATTTGATTCGTGCCAAGTATTGCAGGGGGACTTGGATGATGAGTAATATCTAGCTGTGAGCGGAAGATTTTTCTTTGTCCGTTTTGGGGTTTTGAAATAGAGTTTTTAAGGTGAATTGTTGATGTATTGATGAGAATAGGAGGTAGGAGAATAGAAGTTATCTGTGTTGAGTACTCATGATTGTCGTGTAGTTTAAGAACGATGATTAATATTAGTGTGAGATTGTATGGCAATTGTGACGATAAATGGATGCGGGAGGGTGCTTTGAGCATATTTTTCTTTATCCTGAGCAGGGGAAAGTAAGGTTGAGTCTATTAACATGGTGTGACACAGAATCTGCTCACTATCGTCGCTCGATTTTATTGCAACGGTTTGTTTAATAGTCATAGTCAATCTTATGGTTTGGGGCAGAGCCTGAGACGAATCAAGGCGTACAAAGGAGGATAGGTAACAGTTGATTTTCAATGGTATTGGGGTGTGAGTGGTGAGCAGTTATATAGTGTAAAATAATGCTAGTGTGCTTGTGCTACGAAGAGACGGGAGCATGACGAGCGATATAGTTGTTGGAAGAGTATAACGGCAGATCGATCGGCTGCAGAGAGAGCGAGGAATATACATGATGTGAATGACACGACCGATACTCACGGGCTTCTACAGTTATTTGATGTGTTGGGTGGATGATTGATTGTAGTAGACTTAATGGTCTGGTGAATATATCGTTTGCGGGTTATGGCGAAATGTTGGTTTTCTATAGTAATGTAATATATTTGCGTCTCATATTATATTCTTTCTATAGATTGCTAGGTCCATGTTTTAAGGTAGGCATCGCAGGAGAGCAAGGGGCGGTATGAATGCAGTTTGTTGGGAGTGAGGAGAGGAAGCAAATTCTATATATAGGTGACGAGTGTGTGGGATATGTCTGCGCGCGACCAGATGCGAGTAGGTTGAGACTGAAGTTTATGAAAGTCGTATATGATGAGTGAGGATATAAATGTAGACCGAGACAAGTTCATAGTTAGGGGAGCGTTGGAGGTAGGTATGTAGGTAAGGTAAGGGAGGTCGAGGAGAGGAGCGAGAGGGAATCGACAAAAAAATGCTGATATATACAATTTCTGTCTCAGCTATATATCATGTTCATGTATGATACCCATAAGACTTATTGTGAGTTAGTCTCACGCAGATGAGTATACACAGCCAGAGGAGGTCGATATTCTGGAGAGTCAAAGATAGTGACATAAAAGTGTGAGTGTAGTCAAGATGATCTAGGTGCTATCACGCTCCCACACACATTCGCTGAAAATTAGCGCGGTGGTGTCTGTCACTATCTCATTTCTCCTACCTGCGCCGTCCTCGGATAGGTGAGATGTATATAGACTCTTCCCTCCTCACTTTTCTAATGCATCGGTCACTCTAAATCTATACCATAAACGCTAATAACTATCGTAGCAATCGTACCACATCTACCTGCTCTGGCAAGCAATGACGTAGTCAGATCTATATCTGTACACTGCATATGGATCTCGAGGAGCCTGTGCAGGTCTTACTATATTCCATTACAACACAACAGTCGATGACTTACAACAAGAGCAAGAAAAAGAAGGATAGCTCAGCATAAGGGCGCAGTGCAGCCTCTTCCACGCCCGAGAAGGAAAGTTGGCATGACATTACTTAGGTTTTCTCTGATCTAATTTGAAATCAGAAAGGGAACAGGTGTTAGCTGCATTTTGGCAGTTCTCTTAGCGTGAATTAATTGACGGGTATATCCTCATTACTCGGCTTAAAAACCGAAGATGAAATCGTAACCGCGAATCTTAGCTCACTCGCTGCAATGTCGAACATCGGAACCATCTACCGCACTGTCTGAGACGTTTTCTAAGCATCTCTTTTCATCATTCATGCGAATTCAGTTTAAAGTGGACTGTGGTTGACACATGCGCGAGACACGGCATTTGGAAAAACACGATTCATCTACACTAAGTCCAATGAACCACACTATTTCAAAGATGTCGATGGGGCGCGAACATACCTACGAGCCAAAGGTAAATTCTCAATAAAGCTCCAAAGGACATCGTTATGGAGTAATAGTATACAACTCCACAGTAGCGGCTATGGCTAAAAGATACTAGCGCTCGCCGTCCGTAACTAGTACATGGTACCATATCATCAATAATAGGTGACGGATCAGAAGAAATCTCACGTTAATGATTGCAATAGAGAGTTATTAAGTATATAACAAATCAAACGCATCACAGATGACGCTGCAACAAAGGAGCATGAAGCAATAAAATTTCAGACTTTAACAGTATCATCTAGAGAGAGGGTTAGTAACCACAGAGGACCTCTATCAGATAAATCTATAAGTAACTAACGGAATATACTAAGAGAGTCGGATACGAGTGTAATAAGTATATGAGTAGTCTCAAAAGTCAACACACGGCAACCGCACTCTGCAACAGATCCACTGGAACGGTTCCTTTCGCATGGTTTAGTAACAATAAGTACCCAAGAACATCACATATAAAGCGCGTATCACACCGGTGAAGTTGATATGATAAATATATAAAGATTGGCCTTTACAAATAATTGTATATACCTCTGGTTGAAAGAGCATCAAGAATGACAAAGTGATGTCAATCACGACCAATGATAAGGCAATCATACGCAAGACGCCAACATGAGAACCATCTATCTTGACTGTAGAGTCGAAGAATCCAAGAGAAGATGGAATCGGTCGAAGTCCCTTCAGAAGTACGTGCAGACAGGTCTAGATGGCGCATGTCAGGGGACGAAGAGATAATCTTCCCTTTATTAATAAAAGATTGAATACTTTCATGTAAAACATGAGTAAGTTGTCGTATATATAGTCAATAAGTCTTGCTCTTCTAAGTTTCGAGTGTTGTATATCACAACTTAGTGTACTTGTACGAGAAATGGCTCTCTGGAGACCGTCGATAGGCATACGGACGGCGCGGATCGTACACTTGCAGTGAATGTGATGACATTTAGTGTTATTATGTGTGTACGAAGGGATCTGATATATACGGAGTATAGGAAGAGATATATCTGGCGCTATCAGAAATAATCTGACCTGCACTGAAATAGAATTTAAGCAAGTAATACGGAGGTTATGTCACTTTCTAAAGAGTTGAATTATATCGTCCAGCCTAGTAAGGACTGTGTCGATAGAGACCTGTGACTTTTCTTTAATATAAATATTAAATAAATTATTAAACTAATGTACTAGATAAATTAGTGGCATGTTAAGTTTGTATTATCAGATGCAGATCTAAAGCGTGTTTTAAGGAACTTGTCAAAGATGTTAAGGCAATCGTTATGAGAGACTCTTAATTGACATTGTGCGTAGATTACATTACGCAGTAATAATCCCCCAGAGCAAACAGCTGCGGGGCCGCGTTTTCTAACTACCGAGGATGCGCTACAGCGGGCTGGATCCGGGCTGATGACACGTTAGGGCCCGAGTCAGCATGTCGCGCTGCCTGGCGCCGCCGTACAGAATGACATGAGTAACCTTAGGTGAGACCTAGAAGGTCTCCATACCGGGACCCAGTCGCGGAGGCCTCACGCCGCGAGCCGCGTGCTGCTCATGGGCAGAATATCCGTCAGAGCCTACACAGTGTCGTGGTCTCACCGTGAAAAAAATTCAATGTGAAGACGGAAATTCGGGCAATGTAATGATTGCACCATCAGGCTGGTGGAGTGATATGATGTCATCGAGATCGATTATTGAAATTGTTCAGGATGAGCAAGGTTATATTAAAATCTGTTTGTAGAAATTAAATAAATTGCTTCATTTCCTACTGTTTATATTTTTTTTCAAGCCACTCTAATATTATAATTCACACTTTCATAATGAGTGTAACACGTAAAGATACTAAATAAATCTTATACAATCGAAATAAAACGAAAAATTAAAATAAAGGAATTTAAAAAATAAATCAATTTGAAGCTCAAAAAAGAAATAAAGGAAGTTCATTTTATAGAAATCCAAATTTTTAATTTTTCATTATACCTAAATTAAAAAGCTTACCAAGCAAACCAATTCCAATACCTAAATATATTTGCGGGATGTTGGTTTACCTTAAGGCCTAAATAATATATATGAATATGTATATATATATATATATATATATTATATTATATATTACTATTATATAATATATATAATTAATAATATTAATATCTTGTATATTATTTATATATTATTATTATAATCATATAATTATAATATATATAAATATAATATAATAATATATTATATATATAGTATAATAATATAAGGATAGAGATTTTAGGTGACAGCTCTAAAAGAAAAGTGAAATCGGTAGTATTGTGTTTATAAAAAAAAAGTAATTTGCTATTGAGTGTTCATATTCTGTTTATTATGCTTGTTAAAAAATATCGCAACTTTACTAATTTTTGATTTTTGCATTTGCTTTCGTAGTTTAATAAAGGCATATTTATATATATTATATATATATATATTAATATATGTATATATATATTTATATAATATATAATATATATATATATATTCATATATATCATATATGAATTTAGTCAATTATAATCTAGTAGTATTATATATAATATTCTATAATCTGGCGTTGGTAACATTCAGCGGGGGGGTTTAAATCTTTTATCCTACCAAGTTATAAAGACTGGGAATTTAATCGGCGAGAGGATTAAAAAATAAATCTCTCAACTGAATATTTATTTAGTCGAAAAGCTACTTATAAAAATAATTTTAATTAGCTGTATTTACTTTCTTTTTATTTTTTATGATTTTTACTCTTTGTATTTAAAAAGAAAAATATTTAGTAAATTCTATGCGAGTAATGAATAATAACCCAATCAATAACATAATAATATAATAATAATAATAATAATAATAATAATAATAATAATGCTCTTTAAAGGTGCTTTTACCTAAACAATATTATTTTCGTCTTGACATATATGATAAAAATTCTCTCTCTCTCTCTCTCACCACCATCTCTCTCTCTCTCTCTCTCTAATCAGTGGAAATATTTAACAAGATATTTCCTTAAATTTAATTTTTTAGGGGGCTCGAGCCGTCGTCCACACGGTAAGGCCGAGAGACCCCGACTACTTACATCTTTGCGGTTTACCCGCGGGTGTTCCAAATTTTTTTTTTTTTACATATTTTCTACCTTATTTTTATGTGCAGAGAGCATGATAAAAAGCTATTTCTGGCAACTGTTTCGTTCCTCGTGTTGCAGCTTTAATGTCGTAATTTATTTCATAATTACTCATCTGTTCACTATTGTGGGACTCAATAATTCTCCTAATGGGTGAAGATGGACTGTATTCAGGGTTATTAACCTGAAGTCTGTTTTTGTTAGAAATAACATGGTGCATTGGGTCATCAATTTTTGCTTTTATATTCTTTGTAAATAGTAATTTTAATAATAAATTTATTTATATAAAATAAAATTTAGTATTATAAAACACATATTTAGTCCGGTATACTACATACAAAAAACCTAATACCGTACATTCCGAGTTGACGTGCTATTCATGGGGTGATCGACGTTATCCTTTAAAATTCGAGAGAAAATACTCTCACTTTCTTTACAATTTGTTATTTTGTAATTGGAAAAATAGTAATAGCAAATATTGCTATAATTACTTATTAAAGCATTCTTTAAGATCATTGGGTAACTAAGGCTCCAGAACTAGAAATGAACTGCTTACCAAAATGTACCATTAAAGAATTTTCCTCCAGTCTTTATTTAGTTATTTGAAAAAATTGTTGTTCTTACCTTATTAAAATTTGGAACCTCTTTCCTTGTAGTACACACTAAGTTGTACCACTACAATCAATCATTAAAATATAATATTAATTATTAACGAAAATATTCAACTTAGAAAAAGGCATCGATTTTGAACCAAAAAATGTAGCCTTCAAGTGCTTAACTCGTAGGAATAAAGTACCCCTTTTTTAAATGTGTTAACAACCCTTTGGTATCACATTATTATGTTCCTTTGCTTGTAAATAATTAAAGTTTCAACTTTGTAAATCTACCTAGATTAACTGCAACGCACTAAAAAATAGGATTAGGGGCTGGAGCCACCCCCTCCCTTTCACTTTTGGCAAATTCCCCTCACATTTTTTTCTTATTTACATCCAATGAGCAGTGGTATATTATATACACAAAAATTTCAATTAAAAAAGTATCGTAAAAATTTCAATATGATAGGTCACCTTATAGAATATATAAGTTATATTAAATACATAGTATATTAATATATTCTAGTAGTATATATATATATATTAATTAAGTTATATATATAGTAAAATTATATATATATAATTAGTATATATAGTATTATTATATATTATTTAATAATATAATGATTAATAATAGCATATATATATATATAATAACTATTTTAAATATGATAAGTGATATATATATATATATATATTATATATAATATATATATATAATTTATATATATATATTATAATATATATTATATAAATATAATATATATATTCTATATAATATATCAAATTATAACATATATTATATTATATATTATATAATAGTTATATTTAAATATCTAATAAATAACTATATATATATTTTTTTTTTTTGAGTATAGATGTACAGGAACCACCACGGCTCACAAATGAAGCGGCCACACTTGGGTGCTGAAAATCAGCACCTGGTGGAGGGCCCTATGTCATATATATGTTTCTCAAATGATCAAAGTTATAAGATTTGATTAAGGTGAAATGAATATCAGTCAGTCCAAAAATAAATAAAAACTAATAAAATTTTAATCAATGTTATTTACTATGTATAAGTATTACATGAACAAAATCAAATTAATGCTATAAAAGAATATTCACTTCTTGAAGATAACAAGAAAATAGTGTTATGGCTAATGTGGGGAAAGATTCAGATTAAGATATGGGATAATCTTTTAGAACGGTGTTATACGACAGTAAATAGGAAATACGACAGGCGATAGGGTTCAGATGGGACAATGCAATGAAGTATGAACTGAACAGATTGCGGGGTGTGGCGACGGCAAAGTTTTGCAAATGGAAGGAGGGTCTCGTGACATATAGTGACTGTGAGTGAATATTGGTATGGCCAATACGGAGGGCGTGCAAGTATCACCTCATGTAAGCGGATTTCGTCTGTGGAGGAAAGCCCACTCACCGCATGTTCGGCTTTATCACTGTCTGAGTTTCCCTTCCCGCCGATCACTCGTCCTCACTCTTGCCAAAGCAGAAACCTTGTCGGAGAGCAAGGATAGTAATCAGTTGATGGGAGGCGGCCTTGTCGTTTATCGGCTACCGGGAGGTACTGGATGTAAACATATTACTCCGAGAAGAAGGAGGAAGCGGCCATTTGGTCCTCTTCTTGGTCAGCGATTGTCATTGCCAGTTACCCCTACAAAAAGGGGAACCCACATAAAATATTTGGTTTCACACGGAGTGAAGAAGTCGAAGAAATTGTTGTAACAGCTGATACAATTGCGTTTTTAGAGTAAGCGGGTTTTTTAATAGCAGCTTGTAGCGCGCTTAAACGAGATATCGAATAAACGACATATGAGTGATCTTGGGTTAAGGATTAGAATTCGAGAAAGGGGCAATCATTATTGCCGTTAATCTGCTGTAAAATTTGAAGCATAAGGGGGAAGGTATGGGAGAGAGGTTGCGGTCAGGAAGACAAGCGGAAGCGCCCACACACTGTCCCTATGTTTAGAGCCAGTTCCGTAAACAAACTGGTAGTTATTCATTCGGGAATGCGGCGTAAGAGACAGAAATCGATAATGCTTTTTAACAGGGCAAGCATTGAATGGCTAGATTGGAGAGAGATGTCCAGAGCCAAGCAAATGGTAGGAGAGTGGAAAATAAGGCCAAGGTGGTGGTACCCTTATCGTCAAAAAGAAGTAAAGGGCCAAGGCACCTTTTGAAAAGGGATGTTGAGGAAATTAAGATGTTATAAGAACCGTGCTTTGCTTAAATGGCCAGTAATTAGTGATTCCTTGAGGTAACCTATCCTGCAGAAATCGGTGTCCAGAGCAGACGGTAATTGGGGTTTTGAAAAACGAAGATAACTTGTACAACATGATGTATTGCCTCGAGAGAGAGAAGTGGACATCCACAAATTGGATTCCAACTATCATAACCAACGGCTCACCTGGGGGGGAAAGATCGAAAAAGCTCCATGTGGAGATAGCGGATCGGCTTCGGTTTTGGATGGGATCTAACAGGTGTAAGCAGTGTTGTGGAAGGCTGACCATATATTCACAGCCATAATCCAGAATTTCCGATCAGGATTAGGGCTCACGTAAAGACGTAAAAGGGATTTGCCGATCAGCACCCCCAAGATTTTGGGCGGAGATGACGTAACAGGTTCAAGGGTGCGCACCTGAAAGTTGGTGTTTTAGGTGTTTAATTGCGGTGCACTATGTTTAAGTGTCATCTAGAGACCCAAAAATTTGCAACCTGTGAAGTTACACGAATAGGCGAACCATATAAGTTAGGTTCGCTCGAAGAGGTGGCAAGTTCTTCGATTCCCCTTTTTCCCTTAAAAAGCACTGCTGAGGTTTTTGGTGGGAGACAAAATGGAAGCCATGGGGAAGCTAGCCGCCTGTGAAATATTATTTTCAATAAGCTAGTTGAAAGTTGCCGGTTCGAACAGAAAGGGCAGCTGGACCAGGCTATGTATAATGCTAAGTCTCGACATATAGAGAAAAATTGACAGTCGCCTGGTGAAATAGAGGTAACAATATCATTGAATCCCAAGAGCATATATATATATATCGTATTATATCTATATATAATATATATTATATTATATATATATAATATATAATATATATATATATATATATTTATATATATATATATAATAACTAATAATATATATATATATATTATATAATATATTATAGTATATTATTATATATATATAATATATATATATTATAATATATATATATATATATATATATATATATATATATATATATATATATAATTATATATTAATATATAATATATATATTATATATGTATATATATATATATATATATATATTATAATAACAATATAATATAATATATCAGGGTTGTGTGGATTTTTTTGATTTTTTTTAAAATTATAAAAAAAAAATATGAATAAATCAATAGACTTTTTTTTGATTTATTTGATTTTTTTCAGGCAACATATTGCCTTTATAATTAATTATTCTTTTGATAAAATTAAGTAAATAATCCTAATTAATACCTAATTAATAAGTTTAAGAATTATAATTATTATTTTAGTTTAATTAGTTATTTAAATTATATATTAATATATATATAATATATATATATATATATATATATTATATATATATTATATATATTAGTACTTATATTAATATAATATATCATATATATATATATATATATATATAATATATTAATTGAAAACTAAGATATATCTGTATAAATATGTAAATATACCTTTTGTAAACTAATGTTTTTATTTTTTTTATTGAAAATAAGCTCTGAAAATTCATGGATGAATTTGGCCTCATCTATATAAGCTGAAATATACTTAATCTTAATCAGGTGATTAACTAAGTAATAAATTATTAATTTAGAAAAAAAATTGCCTATAAATGAAAAAAATCAATGATTTTTGATGTTTTTGATTTTTTTGGCACAAATTGCCTTTTTATTATTATTATGATAAAATTTAGTAAATAATCCTAATTATTACTAATTAATAGTAAGTTTAGTAAGTATAATTATTATTTAGTTTAAAATTAAGCTATTTAAAAATTTATAGATCACAAGTATTAGGATATAATGTAAACCAAATCTATTTGTTTAATAAATGAATTCACTACTACATTTGATGAAATTTAGAATAAAAACAAATAATACTTACCATTAACAAGTTGATAACTAGGAATAATTATTAACATTTTAAAAAAAAATTAGCCCTAAAGAAAGTCAAAAATCAAAAATCAAAAAAATCAATGATTTTTTGATTTCTTTGATTTTTTAGGCACAAATTCCGTTTTTTTATTATTATTTTGATGAAATTAGTAAATAATCCTAATTATTGAACTAATTAATAATAAGCTTAGTATATAAATTATTATTTAGTTTAAATAAGTTATTTAATTATATCATATACTATATATATATATTATTATATATATATTAATATTATATATATTATATATATATATATATATATATATATATATATATGTATATATTATATATATATAATATATATTATTATATATAATAATATCCCTGATATCTAATTTTTAATTTATTTTTCTATTTAAAATGATATGAAACTACATTGATGAATTTGCTTATTATATAGATGAAAGATACTTATCATTAATTGTAATAAATAACTGTAATAATTATTAATTAGAAAAAAAAATTTGCCTAACAAAAATCAAATAAATCAAAAAAATTAAAAAAACTTTGAGTTGTTCATAAAAATCAATTGATTTAATCATCTGATTAATCAATTTGATTTAATCAATGCCAACGTCCTGATATATATATATATATTATATTATTATATATATATTATAATATATATAGGATATATAGATTATATATATTATATGTATAGTATATAACCAATAATTTCAGTTATTATTTTAATTATATATTAAAATATCTATTACATTGACTGAGGGACCTGTTTATGTTTTAAGACTCGTGAGTTCCATCAACAAGTTATTTATTTTATAAAAGTGCTGGTTTAAGTTTGCAATTATAATTGATTAAGGGGTGAAAAACATGATTCAAAAATATATAGGACCAGTTACGTTTTACGACTCCGTCAGTTTTAATTTTTTTTTTTTTTTAACTAAAGGAATACCCAAGGGTAAACTGCAAAGATGGCAGGAGTGGCGGGGTCTCTCGGCCTTCTTCGGGGAACGACAGGGTAGGCCTTTTTCCCCCCCTCCGGGGAGGGTCTCCGGAACCCCGCGCTCTTTGGTATTTGGGTGTCGCGGGTTCCTCCGCCCCTCCCCTACGGGGTATGGAAAACGTCCCCCCTTCTGTCCCCCGTCGGCTCGAGCCCCCTATTTTTTTTTTTTTTTTTTTTTTAATTTTTTTTATTATTTATTTTCTTTTTACATTTTGTAATAAGTTTTTTTACGCTCTGTCCTTAATATTGTAATTGGATTTTTTCTCTTGTGTGTGTTGTACTTTTTGAGATATTTCATTGTTTATGAATAAATTATAAATTATAAATTTTTTTTTTGTTTTTTTCACATTATTCTTATAATAAGCTTTATACGCTGATATATTAGTTCGGTTTTTCCTAAGATTTGTAATCATGTATGAGTATTTCATTTTTTTTAAATTTTATTGATATAAAATGTTAATTTTTAATAATTATTTAAAATATTTCGAACTTTTGAATCATGTCCATAACCACTGAAATTCATTATTGTAGTATCATAGTACTAGCATTATGTTAAAAAAAAAAAAACACACAAAAAATCAAAACTGACGGAAGTCTTAAAACATAACAGGTGCCTTTATATTTATATATTATAGTATATATATGATTTATACTTATATATATATATATAACTATACTATATTATTTTAATATTATTATTATCCTATATATATTATTCTATATTATATTATTTCATATATTTTTATTATTCCCTAATGGTATATATATACTACCCCTATATAATATCACTAATATATATATATTATATCCTATAGGGATATATTAGATATATATATATATCACGTATAACTAGCTCATTCTATATATAATATAATATATATATATATAATTATAATATATATATATATTAATTATTTATTATATATATACTATTATAAGTACATTATATATATATATATATATTATATATATTAATATATAAATTATATATATATATATATATATAGATAATATTAATATATTATATATATATATAATTATATAATATTATATTATATATATATATATATAATATATAATTATATATATATATATATATATATATATATTATTTATATATATATATAATTTATATATATAATATTATATATATTTATAATATATTATATTATATATTATTTATATATACTATATATATATATATATATATATATATATATATATATATATATATATATATATATATATATATATATATATATATAAATATATATATATATATATATATATATATTTAATCTTCTTAATTATAATATAAATATATATATATTATAATAGTATTATATATATATATATATATATATAATAATATATATATAATATATCTAGTATATAGGGTGGAATATATACAGTATAGTATACCGTAGTATATATATATATATATATATAATCCCTTTTGCTTCAAAATTGAGATATGAGAATTTATGCTTTTCACCGGCTAACTTATATCTTCTATTTCCCAAAGTTTTAGAATCTTATTTTTTCCTCAAATATGCTAAACATATAGGGCAATATTATATTAAAATTTGGAAGCAATCAGCAACGTAGTTTTCTATTTATAAATACAACAATTAACATATTAATGTAGGCTTCCATTTTGAACTAAATTTGTATTTTTTGAAAGTTTACTCTGCCTCAAAACCTATCAGTCCTGAGATGACTTTTGGGGGGGGGGGGGGGAGTATTAACGTACTCTTCATATATCAATCTTTGATTTGTATAAATTTCATTGACCTCGTCAAATGGAAAGGTAAACTATGGGCCATAGTTTGACCCCTTGGTTTTCAATTTCGTAAATCGATGAATGTTTTATATCTTTCATTTCATCTACAAACTTGATATTGGTCTCATAATGATCAGAAAATTCTTCCGGTTGTTTTTAAGTATATTTCAAATTAATATTTATTCCTAATTAATGGGAAAAAATTTTAATTAATTCTCTATGAGCACAAAAATATCTTGTTCGCAACACGTAAATTGACACTAGACACCGCCATTGTTAATTATTAGTTAATTATGTGAGAAAACCACATAGTTTTGTATAATGTGATATTTGTGTTACATAGCTTTATATTTACTAGATTTTAGTATTATTTTCATAATTTAGGACCGATCAATTAAATTTATGTATTTTTGCTAAAATTACTCGTTGGAAACCGCTTTGACAAGTTCTTCGTTTTGTATAAAAGGTTGAAACGGCGATCGAGAGCTCACTCTTATCATAATTAATGCTTGCTAAGAGTCTCTTCCCCTTAACTTACGTCCCAGACTCTAACAATTCAGACCTTCATCTACAAGATCATTTACAAATGCAGTATAACGTAACATATACAAGGTGCGGCAGAATCAATTGAGCAGTTTTGGGGTTCACTGTTGGGGGGTGAGTCGGGGGGAGGCAGATGCTCGCGGTCTCATTTTCTTCCGCCGCCATTCCCATTTTAGTATCGAACATGGTGTGGACGGGAGTGCATCGTGGCTTTGCCGTGCGAGCGTTTTATGAAAGCAACAATTCTGTGATCGCGACGCAAAGAGCTTTTCGGCGACGGTTCAATATTCCGCGTTACGATCCCGATCCCATTTGCGATTTCTTTCTGTGGGGATATTTGAATGAAAAGGTGTTTAAAAGTTGCCCTCACACCCTACCAGAGCTAAGGGAGCGAATTGTTGAAGAAGTCAACGCAATACCACGCAATATGTGTGAACGTGTTGTTCAAAACTTCAGAGAACGGCTCCATCAGTGTGTTGCTAATAATGTGGGCCATCTTGAGGACGTTATTTTCAGAACTTAAGGATTAAAAATGGTAAGAACTCTCAACCTCGAGTATAATAAAATGTCATCTCTATGTACTCCCATTACATTTTTATAACTTTTCAAAATTGCTCAATCGGTTCTGCAGCACCCTGTATTATTGAACGAGGACGGCTCTTCAAGTAGACCTCACCTTCCACATTTTTAGGAAACTTTCATTAAGCCAACGATGTCACCATAATAATTAGGAATATACCAGTCTTTTTTTTTGTTGATGGTATATTGTAACTGAAAATTTTCCCTTCGCTTAAAATTAAATTTTTTTTTATTCTACCTAGGATGTTTTTTAATAAAAGTGAAAGCCTCTAGACATGTTTGTTAGGTCGCTCTGGACATGTTTGTTAGGTCGCATTTTTTTACAAGTGATATCACTTCCTTCTACCCCTACAGCAAACTAGAAAAGGCTAAAGTGTTTATTGTAATAGATTAATTCTGATAGGTTCAGTGATCTTATTTGAATTTTTAGTCTCTGATTCTTGATCATTTCAGTTCAGAGCGATCGAGTCTTCTTGTGGACCGATAAAAATACAAATAAGCTTCCGGCACCTCTTATAGGTTCCGCTAAGAACTCAATTTAAATTCTGGGAAGGCCTACGATTTGTTGATGGATTCGCCTCTGTTGGGAATCTTTTAACATCTTGCATTTTCCTATAATTAGAGTTCGATCCTTTTACTAATTAATTCTGATAATTTTGTCCAGTTTTTGTATTACAAATTATGTATTGAAACTTCTTAGATTTTGACATTACTTTTACCATTCTAAACTCTCTATTTTTCGGTGTAACGATTTAATTAAAATATCGTAATAAAAACAATACCATGCTACTACTTTTTTGTTTACTTCCTAAAACTCAAGTAAAATAGCACACAAAAAATAAAAGCGAAAGGTTTGGAATCATTTCTTAAAATTTTTTTGAATTTACAGTTCGATAATTAGTTGCTATAATCGAACCTATTGAAATTTAAACACAACTCAATCGATTATTATACAAACCATTACCAGTAGAAATCTGAGTTGGTTCAATCAGGTCATTTGGCTATCTTCAGGCACGTCGAGCATAAAGGTGGAATAGGTTTGTCTGAAGGTAAGAAAATGTTTCTTTTTGGGATCTGGGCTTTCATTAGCATTGCTATCCTGGGACCAGGTCCCAAATTTTTATAATTACATTGAACGGAAATAATACTGTTGGAGCTTCTTAACATTATTAAAATTTGAAAATCTTATTTTATGCCTTTTCTATTACATTTTCTAAACTAAAATTCTTCACTGCAAGAAGGAAATTTATGAAAGTTGAAAGTATAAATATATATATATATATATATATATATATTTAATTAGAATATATATACATACTGTAATAACATGTCTTAATCACTTACATACGCTACAGTTCATATTATATATAATAAATATTTATATACTAGTACTAATATATACTTAACGTACTAATATTATATTATGTATAATATATATATATATATATATATAATATATATAATATATATTATATTTAATATTATAATATATAGTAGCTATTATATATATATATATATATATATATATATAATATATATAATGTATATATATATATATATATATATATAATATAATATATCATATAATATATAAATAATATATATAAACTAATATCATAATATATGTTGAGCTGGGATTGACCCGCTTGAGTAGAACTTGAGTAGAGTTTTTTATGGTTGAAAAAAGGTTCGTAATAAACATGACTCTCAATTCACGTTTATGACGATTGGCTAGTTTTTAAGGTGGAGGGTTGACTGTTCTGTTGAATGCATCAGTGTCTGAGTGGAAGTTGTAGTGTTAACAGCTCTTGGTATTATAGCGCAAATGTTTATAATTTTAAAAATATAGACCGAGAGCGAAATTGACTTTCAGTCGCGGTTATGGGGAAGCTCAGATTCTCTATCCTTTTGTGGATTGATAATTATTTCTTATTAAAAATAATTTATAGTTTCATAGAACTAAATATTTCGTATTGGTTAGTTCATTAATGGTATTTCTTATCTTTATATGGAATACGAAAATTATTTTTTGGCGTTTCAAAATAAAATAAAATGATATAATTTAACAACGTTCGTCAGTCACATATCATCGGTTTATTATTAATAAAATATTATAATAGTTATTTTTCAATAAGGTAAATAATTAATCGTTCATTTTCCACAAATTTATAAACCCTTAATAAATGACGCATAACTACGTATATTATATATATAAAGATGATCAATATATAAGAGCAAGGCCTTATACTGATCTACGAGATAATTATGAATCCTATGAAAATAGTATGAATAAACAGCTATATCATAAGAAAACTACTAAACAATAATATTTGAATAACGCGATTTAAAGCTTATACCGGAATGTTAAAAAAAAAAAAAAAAAAAAAAAAACACGAAAAGTACGACACTTTAACAAAAAAAATTAAATACATTAGTTTGAGAATACATCAGCGTATAAAGCTTATTTATATGCAAAGTCGTTTATGAATTTAAAACAACGGATGATGAACCAAGGTTAGACCGCGTATTTTTTAATTACCAGGAAGTCTGGTCGCTTGGTCCTCTCTATGGCCTCTGTAGCTGTCGTGGACGAAAAACTTCAGACATGCATGTACGGGACGAGTGGGGGACTTCGTCCCCCCTCTGCCCCCATGCCGTGGCTCGAGCCTCCTCACAAATTATTGAAAATCTTAATTATGAACTTCAAATTTTTAGGGGAGGCTCGAGCCGTTATGGGGACAGGAAGGGGCTGGGACGACGACTTTACATGTCATAATAAGCTTTATTATACGGCTGATTTCCAAAGCTAAAAGTTTCAATTTATTCTCGATAAGTGTCGGTACATTCTTCCGAAGAGTTTTTTTTGTTTTATCTATTTTTATCTACATTCCGCTACGGTTAATAAAGACGGTTTTACGCTGATTTCCAAAAATATTGCACTTCGGTTTTCCTGTAAGTGTCATACTGTTCCTTCCATAATGTCCATCCCTGGGCCCGTGTTCTGGAATTATGCCCTTAAACATAAAAAAATATATTAAACTGGGATTAAGTTTAATAATCGCGTAGTTACACAAGAAATCGCACCAAAAATATTTTTTCTTCTAATCGCTACACGTTACCTTTGGCTCTCATCTCTCTCTCTACTCTACTCTCTCGTTCTCCTTATAGGTTACTAAATATCTACTATCATAGAATATAAGACAGTAATGATGCTACAGTAGTGATACTATATATATATATATTAATATAACTTATATCTGTATAATAGTATATATATATATATATATATATATATATAAATATATATATATATTATATAATATATAATCATATTATATATATATATTTAGCCCAACAGGAATTCCTTTTTAGAAAACAGGAAGCATTAAATTTTGAAATAATGGCTTCATTCATTAATTAAAATAATTTGACTTTTTCATTTCTTTTTTAAAACCCTAATTTTAATATTACCCTAAATCATGATAGAGAAATTTTAAACAAAATTGTAAATACTTTTACCTAAAAATTTATGACTAAGAAAAACGCGGGACATTCAATTCACATAAATAATTAAAATGAGTATATAATAATATATATTATATATATAATATATATATATATATATATATAATATATATATATTATATATATATATATATATATATATATATATATATATATATATATATTATATATAATATATATATATATATAATATAATATATATATATTCAAAAATTTGAAATAATATAAATAGTTTATAGACTGTAATTTCATTCAAAGATATATTAAAAAACAATAGTTAAAAGTTGGAAAGTAAAAGACAATTTAAAAGTAGAACGTGAATTGAAAGTTTCATAAATAATAAAAGTAATTATTGTCTTATATACAATTAGGGAGAATATTTATAAATATAAAAAAAGTTCGGATTAAAGTTTTTCCACAAAACGTTTTCTACGGTGACGCAAGTCACATTTGATCATTACATTTGTTTCGTTAACTTTCATTAAAAGTCGTAATTGAAAGTACTTTTATATATTTTTTTGGATGAACAATATATATATATATATACAAATTATATATACTATATATATATATATAATTATATATTATAATAATATATTATTATATATATATATATACATTAAACTTACTTATAATATATTATAATATAAATATATGCCAATTAATAACTTATCCATCAAACGTGATATCCTACCTAACCCTACTATTATAACTACTTTTAATTGAGACTACTAGATGAATATATAGAGGGTAGGTAATATTTGGGATTATAGAGCGACAAACGTATAAATCGATCCATATCTTCCAGAAAAACACATAAGCCACAATAGTGTAACAGAAATAAAGGCAAAGATACCATGAATGCGAGCACTGGCTAGAACATTTTATCGGAGAACCTGTTACATTTTTTATGTTTAAAAAACACAGAAAAACAAAAATAAAACTAATAAATATACAAGTTAAAACAAATAAATCGAAAAAAAAGCATCACTGAGTCTAAAAACTAACAAATAGTCTTACATATACGAAAAAGAGGTTTTATACAATTTCTCTCTCGAATCCTTGCGTAAAAATTGATAGTATGAAATAAATGTATATATAAAAAAAGTAAAATAATATTATAAAAAATTAATACATTGGCTATTTTATTTTATTTTTGAGGGAGTGTTCTCATCAACATGATATATATATGTAAATGAATAAATAATTTAGTTAATTAACAACTATGCTTCAGTATCAGGTACAGATGTAGTAAGGAGTGCACTGAGTCGCACGGGGAACAGTGTTGTTTATATGTTTAGTCTGCCATACCCAGTAGGGGAAGGGAACGGAATAATACCCCCGACAGACACCCACAGGTTCCCAATAGAGCGGGGTTCCGGAAGAACCCTTCCCCGGGTGATGAGAGGCTAGGGAAAATATAGGTGGCGAGTATTTTTGCTTAGTAGCACAACCGTATTGAGATTTTCCACGTCCGGAAGAGCCGCTGTGATGTAGAACCCGATGATTAGAACTTACATGATCGCTACTCCCATCCTGAATGTAATACACAGTGTGGTTTGTCAGCATATATAGCTTATTCGCCTACGTTATATAGAAACAAGAGACATATATGATCTTAAAAAGAGGCTCGCTAGACAATATTAGCAGATAAGAACTGAGTTCTACTTCTACTATTTTTTAAATCGAGTCCAATTATTAAATATACAGGTAAAAGCCTTATTCATGAAAGGGTACCGCAAATTTTCTACACAGTTAGATATGCTTCCCGCACTGCTAATTACGGACGTACATCTACAGGGTGACCAACGTTTTTGCAGTCGGTAGGACGCAATAATTAATGTATTATTATTATATAATTATTAATTTTTAATAATGTGATCAAAGTATTTTTCTATATATATATAGTAAAGATATTTTACCAGGAATCACAACGTAATAATGTTAATTTCACTTACTTTCTGCTTATATATGATAGCTATTGTTCAGTTTCTTGAGATATATAATTTTTTTTTTCCTTTCTATTTTTTTTCTATTTTTATTTTTTATTTTTATTTCTTACATTCTTCTCCGTACCTCTCCTAAAAATTATAGGGAACTCCACGCTGATTTTATACCACAGGCTATATAGTATTTCCTCGTTTTCGCGCGTGTGGCTCTAATTGTAGTTTTTTTAATGAAGTTATGGTATAATGAATGATAGTTATGCTCTCTCTCAGTATAAACCACATTATTCCAATATAATTATTTTTAATTAATATATCATATACATACTATTATAATATATACTATTGCTATTAGTTTATTATGCTAACTATTTATATATTTGCATACTAATATGATATAGTCGAGTAATATATATAATATACTATATTATATCATATATTGATGAGTTAACAGTGATATTCAATTATGCTATTCCTATTTATTTCGTGCAATTATATTAAGACTCTCAATATGATAGTATAATTTACTAGATTGCGTATTATATTAATGAATATATATATTTTTCAATTGATATATTAGCAGGAAATTATATAATAAAAATTTGAATTGTAATTAATTATAAAAACTGCAAATTACGAGTAAAATCTTACATTTAGCCGACATCATTTTCATTAAATGTTATAGCTATTTCATCAATATTTATTCCAGTAGCTAAAGTTGTAACTTCCAAAGGAACTCCACTTTCAAATATTTTGTCTTCTGAAATTGGATTTTGAGTTGTTAAGGAATTTAATTCTTCAGCATTGCTATTATTTTCAGAAAGAACTATAGATAACCCAACTCCAGCATTAGAATCTTTGAAAGGGTCTGCTTCATGCAATGATTCTTTGTGCGATTCCCCTGTAGCAGAATTTTCAATTTTTATATTTGAATCATCCAATGATTTTCCAAACTCATTGACTAAAAGTTGAGAATTTTGGGTCGGATTCTGATTATTATTAATATGACTTCCTAAGTGTTCTTCTTTTAATAAATTTGTAGCTGAAGTTGTAACTTCCAAAGGAACTCCACTTTCAAATATTTTGTCTTCTGAAATTGGATTTTGAGTTGTTAAGGAATTTAATTCTTCAGCATTGCTATTATTTTCAGAAAGAACTATAGATAACCCAACTCCAGCATTAGAATCTTTGAAAGGGTCTGCTTCATGCAATGATTCTTTGTGCGATTCCCCTGTAGCAGAATTTTCAATTTTTATATTTGAATCATCCAATGATTTTCCAAACTCATTGACTAAAAGTTGAGAATTTTGGGTCGGATTCTGATTATTATTAATATGACTTCCTAAGTGTTCTTCTTTTAATAAATTTGTAGCTGAAGTTGTAACTTCCAAAGGAACTCCACTTTCAAATATTTTGTCTTCTGAAATTGGATTTTGAGTTGTTAAGGAATTTAATTCTTCAGCATTGCTATTATTTTCAGAAAGAACTATAGATAACCCAACTCCAGCATTAGAATCTTTGAAAGGGTCTGCTTCATGCAATGATTCTTTGTGCGATTCCCCTGTAGCAGAATTTTCAATTTTTATATTTGAATCATCCAATGATTTTCCAAACTCATTGACTAAAAGTTGAGAATTTTGGGTCGGATTCTGATTATTATTAATATGACTTCCTAAGTGTTCTTCTTTTAATAAATTTGTAGCTGAAGTTGTAACTTCCAAAGGAACTCCACTTTCAAATATTTTGTCTTCTGAAATTGGATTTTGAGTTGTTAAGGAATTTAATTCTTCAGCATTGCTATTATTTTCAGAAAGAACTATAGATAACCCAACTCCAGCATTAGAATCTTTGAAAGGGTCTGCTTCATGCAATGATTCTTTGTGCGATTCCAATGTAGCAGAATTTTCAATTTTTATATTTGAATCATCCAATGATTTTCCAAGCTCATTGACTAAAAGTTGAGAATTTTGGGTCGGATTCTGATTATTATTAATATGACTTCCTAAGTGTTCTTCTTTTAATAAATTTGTAGCTGAAGTTGTAACTTCCAAAGGAACTCCACTTTCAAATATTTTGTCTTCTGAAATTGGATTCAGAGTTGTAAAAGAATTTAATTCTTCAGCATTGCTATTATGTTCAGAAAGAACTATAGATAATTCAACTCCAGTATTGGAATCTTTGAAAGGGTCTACTTCATGCAATGAGTCTTTGTGTGATTCCCCTGTAGCAGAATTTTCAATATTTATATTTGCATCATCCAATGATTTTCCAAACTCATTGACTAGAAGTTGAGAATTTTGGGTCGGATTCTGATTATAATTAGCAAGGCTTCCTAAGTGTTCTTCTTTTAATAAATCTGTAGACCTTAATGGTAATCCAACACTTGCAGAAATGATGGGTTCACTTTCACGACCATTTTCCAAAGTATCAGTAGTCAAATGTACTCCATGTTTTGAAGTAATAGAAGAATCTAAATCTTGCGATGCTATCTCTGTACCAAAATTATCTGGTGCTCTGTTTACATCTCCCAGTGATTTTCCAAATCCATCTGTTGGAAATTGTGATGTCTGATGTTGATTTTGGGAAACTTTACCAGGATTATCGAACTTTTCTTCAACTATAACTACAAACTTTAGAGGTATACCAGCACTTGAAGAAGTTGTATGAGGAGAAGAAGTACTGGTTCCAAATTCTTCCTGTGCAATAACAGAAGACAAATGAGCTCCATGTATTAAAATGAAGGAAGAATTTGAATCATTTGATGAATCTGCACTTTCAACCCCAGTTATCGAATTTTCAAGTGCTGCATTTACATCGTCCAAAGATTTTCCTCTTATATTTTCTTTAAGCTGAGAATCTTGGAATTGATTTTGTGCAACATTAATAATACTTTCAATTTTTGCCAAACGATCTTACTAGATACTCTCAAATCCGTTCATGTAAAATTTCATTTATTTGAACCAAACTTTCGCAAGAAAGCAACTTTGTCTGCAAGAATATATAGTCGAAACCATGTAAATTGCAAAATTAGGTCTTTTCTATAATAAAGAACTACCGTGCTGAGAGCAGAGTGAGTAGCCACCATGAGGCCTGGGAGTCGCCTATGGATATGAATAAGGTGAAACCCCAGTAATATATTGTAAGACTTTCCCAGTTTATTCATAACCTGATTATGCTCAGTAATTATAACTTAATATAATATATATATAATATATATATATTATATAGAGGTATAATAATATATATATACTCCAATTACCATAACTTTATATGGAAAGTTAGATACAATCGCAGAATAAATATATAGATATGATATAATATAGTAATAAGTTCTCCTAATACTGACCCTTACCATATAGCATATATATAATTATGCTATAAATCATATCCATATATAATGTATATATAAGCAGGGACATAGAACCAAAGCCACAGAACCGATATATACGATTATAATAATATTATGCCAAGCATTATTATATACTCCGTCACTATATATAATAATATATTAATAAACAGTTTATATATATTATACCATTACTACTATTTTAATAAATAGATATATAAGTATATATTATAATATATATTATATATATATATAAAATAGTGTGCGATTATTCAAATTAGTAATTATTATTAATATCCAATACATTTGTACTATACTATACTATTATATATTATTACTTATACATGATATTCGATTTTTTGGTTCAATCTTATATAATAACTATATATATGTATTACATATATTTTAATTATATATATAATGTATATATTATATATATCATATATCAATATATACTATGTAGTTATTGACAAAGTATATATATAATAATTTAGTTATATATCAGATGATAATATAATTAGACATATCATATTAGTTATACGGTATATTAATATATAGTACATGTAAGTCTATTATGAGTCCTCAAAGGACTTCATTATATTACCTACATAATCCAAATAATTATCTATAAGAAGACTATTCAAACAAAGCAATCCTGCTACGCCGTTTACCTAGCAAGCTCTTCACCCGCTGAAAAATGAACAGGAATGAACGGTTAACCTCCGAGTGAGATCGTAGAGTCTAAAAATAAAGGCAGAACGGAACGCCATTTAATTGTATTTAACTCAGTTTCTCATGTGAAGCAGAAGAGTCAGGGTTTAGCAGGCCAGAGATTAAATATAGTTGTAAATACAGTTGGGTTCCATAGAACATTGTGTGAGAATTATTAGACAAGAAAGGAATCGCTGGTATATCACAATGAGGAACCTGAATGTACCAATTTCCACATAAAAATGTCGTTTGTTGTGAAATAGATATGGGCACTTCCATGTGATACAAATACGTGTAAGTGTATATCGCAACAAAGATCTCAGTCAGTTCCTTGTGAAGAACCAAAACTATTGTCAGCATCAAACAGCTACGACTACAACATAAGCCATAACTGTATCCAATAATAAACTAACAACAAGAATGGCCATAAAGAGTTGAGGAGAAAAGGTGTGGATGCTTGATTAGTCGATTTAGCCTAGAATCAAACGTATCAAAAGAAAACAACTAACTGGAACTACCAAATTTATAGTCGATGAGGTAGTACATATACGATAACAAAGTAACAACAAAACAAGACAGACATGTCCTTGTCGAAAAGATAAACTGTCAGGACGAAAAACATCTTCGTAAAGCGAAATAACAATGAACTTCTAGTCCTACTTTACATGGCACTAGCGCAATCAAAGCTTCGTAAATGAAGAGCTTCCCAAGCCAATTTTTGTTTACAGCTGTACTCACCCAAAGATACGAGTTTTCAAAGTAATGTTGATAGCCAACGCGCCGTCATACGGTTTTTTGTGCCACCCGCGCCCGGTGCACACATTAACGTTCGCCCAACAGGTAGATGGTTGAACTATTCTAGAAAGAGCAAATAACGGCAACAGTTGATAGAGAGTGTTTTGAGGAGAGAGAGAAAGAAGAGAGGAGAGGTTGAAGAGAGATGGGAGAACGAGAAGAGAGAGAGAGAGACGAGAGATGAGAGAGAGCAAGATATAGATGAAAGAGAAGAAGGTAGCGAGAGAATTGCAAACCCTCCTCTCGCGAGCTCAGTACGTAGGATCTAGAGAGTGAAGAAGACGATGTTTTTCTCTTAAAAACTGAATTACAAGGTTTAGACCCAAGTTACCTCCCAGTCGGGAAATTCATCTCTGGTCTGGAAAAAAAACATAAGCGACGGAAAGTAGAAAGTCTGGAAGTTAGAAGCAACTTTAGAGAAAAAAGGGAGACTATGTGTGTTGAATACTGAGTGTATTAAAGAGTTCACATAGATTCATCAGATTGCGGATAGTAAGAATAAAGCGATGTAAGCTAGAAGCTTTCACTCCAAGAGTCTGAACCCCAATCATCAGAAAAGACTAGCAGCAGATAAAAAGAGAAACTCATAGCGCTCATACACCACATTGTCTGGCGTTAAGAAGCGGAAACCCTAACTGTTGCATGAATAAATAATTGTTAAAGAAAACCCATTTTTATGGATAACAATTAAGTATTTTATCCGGTAATTTTCCCATTTTAATGTTTGAAAATTTTATCTCGGCTATAATTTATAATATACTGTATATAAATATATAATATAAATAATATATATATATATGTATTATAATATATTATAATTATCTATATATATAACTTACTATTATTTTATGAAATATATAACTATTTAATATTATAATAGTCTCAATTATTAGTATTCCCATAGCTATACATAATAATGGCCGCCTTATTTCGATTGATATTATATATTTATATACTTTCATGTATATATTAATATTTAAATATATATATAGTATTATATATATAATATAATAATATAATTAGTATATGATATATATATATATATTTCATTAGCTTTTATTTATGTAAAATATCGTACTTTATATAATGTATGTACCATATTTACTAAAATCTATACTTATATATAAGATATTATATATTATAATATATATATATTATATATATATATATTAAATATATATAATATATATATATATATATAGTATATATTATATATATATATTATATATAATATATGATATATAAATTTCATCTCTTTGACATATATTTATTGTTTATCACATTTTATCAATAGAATATATAACAACTAATATAGTGTTTAAATTGGTTATAACTTATAATAGTATATATATTCAAGAAGTACTATTCTATATGACTATATTATATTATGTAATATATAATTTCTAATATATGATATGATAGTGATTTGCTAAATATAGCATATAGTTTATATATATATATAGTCTTATATAATTATTCTGTAATATATATATATATATATATTATATATTAATATATATCGATACTATACTATAATAATATATAAAAATAAAATATATTATACTTATATATTAATATAATTATTTTATACAGATAATTATATATATTATATAATCACACCTATATATATATATTATACACATACATATATATAATAATATAATCCTAATTATATATATATATAGTATTCTAACAGTATAGTGTAAAAATGAAATATATAAAATAACTAATTACTATATAACTAAAATATAGTGATATTAAATAAATAAATTACTCTTTCCACAAATATTTGCCCCTTATTCTTTTTCAAGTCAAACTATATTAGGAAAATTTATTAACTGAGTATATTCAAGGCTTTACCATTAATAATATCTAAACGATCATATATATATAATATATATATATATATATATATTAACACAGAAAGACTTTATATGACATCTGATCATACTCTTATAAAGCTATTCATATATAGATAGTTAGTCCTCATACTTATACTTAATATCAAATGTATAAAATTTCATATATACTATTTTGGGGGTTGTAAGAGTTTTATTTTTATCTTCTTTTATATATATATATTGTATTATAGGCTACTTTTAAAGAGAGAGGTTTGTTTCGCATATTCCATGCAAATGGAACTCTACTTCTATAATCAGTAAGTCAGCTGGGAGAATATTAAGAAATTTTGAGACTCCCAAATGTTATATTTATATTATCATATATCACTATATTATATATATATATACTTATATTCTATGCATAATATATATATAGGTATTTTGCTATATAATAAGATACCTCGTACCTAACAATCTTTATATACTACTGATAAAGATAAACTCAGGCTATAGCTAATATAACGCAGATATTAATATATATATATTATATACTATTAGTACTACTCTCTTGAAGAGATATAATCATTAGACCTTCAACCAAAATCTTCTGATTCCCCACCCCTATCTATTATATATATAGTAACATAATATATAAATATATTATATAGAGTTAGTATCTAAGTTAATATTAATAAAACCCCTATTGGAACTTGTATAATTATAGTCATTATATATACTTATGATATTATATGAGACATGTGAGTATTTAAATACAGATGTAACAAAAAATAAGACATGAAATGAATATTAAAAAAAGATTATTTCCCAGCTGTTGATAAAATTCTTTTAAAGAATATTATTCTAAATAATAATGTAAATGAAATAGAAAAATATTACTGTATTTCTGCTATATTACCATCATACCTTTAGTTTTGCTCCAATATTTCAAAACAGGATATAATCAATGTACTCTATATCATAGGCGAAATAATCAGAGACCCTTTTCCCACTTAAAGTCTATCCTTTATCAGGGACACGTCATACCTATGATTAAAATATCGAAATGAGATATATGTAATAATAGAAACATATAAAAAGCATGTTAAACTTATATCTCTTAATGACAATATTTCTAATACAGATAATATATTTTGTAAATATAGTAAGCTTCTTATCTACATTAGATTTAGTCAACATCTAAATTTATCCATTATTACATATGAAGATTATCACACTTTCATTCCAACAATGCGTAACCGTATATAATATATTAATATATATATATACTATATATATATATATTATATATTACTAGATGAGTAACATATTGATAAAAAAAACGTGCCATAAACAACTCCTTTGAGTTTGCAACTTGCAGTGTCTCTCTATCTATTTCGAACTTTCCAAAGGTTATATATATATCGACCTATCCAATCGTTTAGACACCTTCAAGTTTCTCTTAATTTACTACATAGTATTAGTGTAGTATAAATTATATAATTTTGTGAAATCTAAATAAATGAAAATAGATTGCTTGAAAATTTAACTTCATAGAAAATATATATATACATAGGACAATCAGTTTTAATATTTCTTCAAAAATTTCTTTCAAAATCTTCTTAGAAAAAAATATATATATAATATATATATATAGTGTATAATTATCTTTCAAGTCATCTCTTAACTATTGGAATTATCGTATTCTCATAGGAATTTCTTTCCTTCAGGAAAAGACGTATCTGATAGTTATTCACATAGTAATACCCTCATTATGCCCAGATATTAAACCATCCTTTATACTATATCATAAAGCTCGTGAATAATAATATATTGGGATTACTAAAGCTGTTTTCCGAACAGATGAGAAAGATCTTTGTTAATAACAAGAAAAAGTATAATAACTAACCATCCAAAAAATAGTCACATTAGGAACACAGTAAAGTAAAGAAGAACCATTTACTTAATTTGTATAGATATATAGTCAACTACTCATAAAACACGCAAACAACTTATATCCATTCTCATATTGCCGAATGACAACTTGTAGTGGCATATATCACAGACTTCTATATAATATGTGTAATAGTTACAGCCCTTCCATCACTATATATATTATATAATTAGTATTTATAATGAACAGCCAAGTATAATAGATAATTTATTTCTACTAATCAATAAAATAGTACTGATCAGAAAAGCAAACGAAAATATCAGCTATCTTATAGTCTTATAATAAATGACCAGAATTTGGCTCTCACAATTCTCATTACCCAAGTAATATGTTAATAGAATATGAAGATAAATCTACATCTATTGCGCTATATATATCTGATTTATATATTATTGCGCACCAATATACCTCTCGCTTCAGTATAAGTCCTTATATATAATCTATTTACTTGTCTAATAGGATCAAGCAATAATGTTACTAGCATATAAACAACTCATCGTTCGTTATATAATATATACTGTAATACAAGAATATGTCTAACAATTTATAATGACCATACTAAAGATAGTAGAGCTATATAGATAGTACATCTGCTGATATGCTTTTTACTCCTAACAGATTTTCACTATTAGTTATATTATTTAGTTATACATGGTTAACACTAGATGCCTTCGATTTACCTATACCGCTCGTTATATAATCAACGGATAGATATATATGAAAAAAACTAGCATCTTTTCAGGCCTTGTCTTCATCTTACCCTTTGCAAATAATCTTTAAAGTAGGTATGATACCTCTTCAGTCTTCCCACGACCATTTTTGCTAAAACTGTCATTAGTGAAACAGATAATCAACATATTGTCATCAGATGTTCTCAACCCTGGATGGTTAAGGCTTCTCTGCTCTAAAAAACTAGGTGTTCTGGTCTTCTACACGATCGTTATAACGATCAGAATTTTGGTTCGTTTCTTGTCAACAGTTCGACCAACTATTCAAATATTCAACGCCATAGAATATTCATCTAATTTACCTTCTGTACAAGCCTAAAATATGCATACGTCATATCGACATCGTGGGTCATTATCTACATCCTCCTTTACCAACACTTCAGCTCCAGTCTTCAGATTTACTTATACCTGGCACGACAAAAAACACTAATGGGCAGTAAAGAAATTCTCTCTAGTGAATTACGATCTTTCAAAATCTGTTCGCATTACCGTCAGCAGATGGATTATCAAGAACTTTGAATTACATCTTTGTAACTCAGCTTAAAGGACAAGAGTCGAAGTTGAAATTTTCCACAGAACTATATCAAATTTACTGGATTCGTCGACTCCGGACAACTCTACAACCCTTGAGCAAATGCCAAGTCATAAGAATTCCATGAATCTCTGAAGAGGTAGCCAATCTTGGCGTACATACTTGGAAACAATGTTGACCTTCTCTTCTTCATCATCATGTATAATAATCTGTCGTTGCATTCCCAAAGTACTCCAGTCCTCCTTCAAGGTACTAATAAAACCGAATAAAAACTCTCTACTTGTCCTTATTAAAACTTCGTCATCACTAAAAACAGTAAGTAAGCTATACAGGGATTTTCATGAAAAATTTATCTTACAATGAAAACAAAGCGGGTGATATATAATTTTCACAGCTACGCACCTACTCAATATATACATTCCTGAAGCCGAACTTCAAAATTGTTCCATTCTTCCTTCAACGTCATAACCGTATTAGAGAGTCTTGAAAGCGACTATTCTGCACTTTACAATTAACTTAACTGATATGATCTTTTAACTACAAAAAACAACTCTATGTCTTTATCAGAGCTATCGATAGTCGTTTGAGGTAACTTGCTACCATACTCCCTTTAACTTACATATTTCGCTCAATCTATTTATTATTCGCCCTTATACTATAAGATTTCACACATTCTAAGTTATATCAATGTATTTGATAAAGGTATATAACTTTATATGATGAATTCTCTATTCAACAGATTTACTCAAAATTCAATATATTATATATAATAAACGTCACTCATCTACTTAACACAAGATATCAATCATTTATCTATAATTTAACCATATCGCAAAAGAGATGAGTTAGGAATAACTTATTTTAAAATTAGAATTATTTATTAAAATTCTCCTACTTGTATGTACTAAGGATTAATGTATATTTCAAATTAATCGTTAAAAATTATATATAGTATATTTATATAAAATAAAATCATTAAAATAAATAATGGTATTTTTTTAAAATATTTAAAAACGGAGCACATAAAATGCTGCCAAATATTAGCAAAACTTTCAAAAATAAAAAAATTTAAACGTAAAATTTAAAAAAATAAATAGTTACATTAAACTCCCCCCCTTTTTCAAATTATTGTAAATTAGGTATATATATAAAATATTTATATAATATAGAATAGTTCATTAATATTTTGCAGAAAGATAATATAGATTATATACAGTACATTTATATGAATCTATAAAAAAATATAGCGCCCACCTAGTTCACCTTTCGCCCTGCGTCCTCTCCGCTAATATGCCCTCCGCGGTTATATACTTCGCCTCCCTAGCGCTTTCTCAGCCTGGTACCGACCAACACCTTACACAAGCCCTCCCAACGTATAACAAAATTAAGAATAGCTGAAAATATATATATAGTAACACGCAATATATATATAATATTACATAAAACCTAATTACTCGCGCGCACACGTGTATCGTGATATTACGAATATCTACTCGCATTGCTATATTCTATAATTCATGGGACACAGTGTCATCTAAACTGACTACGATTCTGATCGTACAGCGAATGACAGAATGTAACCACGTGAAATGTTGCTCATATCAGATGTTATATAGCACGTATCCTAAGATCACTATTTATACAGTACTCATATACCGTATATGATATATATATATTAGTTATTTACAATCTTTCGTCATACGTCCTGCTGCTATCACCTTAGTTAACTTTCTCACCATAGTTCTTTATATGATAGACAGTTACACACTATATATAGACACCACGTTCCAGGGCTATTTTAACGCCACACACACACACATTTTCGTCAACCCCATCATTACATGTTGTTCATTACTTCAAATTCCCAGCTGTTCTAGTCCGATCATCTAGATGTCCGTACGTCATCCGATAGTCCATCGTGGGGTGTACTTCCTCAGGTACTATCGTGTACACGACCTGAAGCTGTATAACATGTGGAATACTCTACTCGACTCTGACGTACATCGCTCTACTCCTTCCTTTTTCTACCTATTTCTTCCCGACTCTTCTGTGCCTTACGTCTCTTCTTCTTCATATATCATACTCGTCCTCGATTTCTTATTCCACTGATCTTATACTCGTAATAACCCTCACACTACTAACCATTCTTCATTCTTCTTCTTCTTCTGCTTCTCTTCTGTATGCGACAGTATGCGTTCCTTCTAATCCCCACTTCTGCACGACTTTTGACTCTTCCTGCTATATATACATCTCCCAACACGTGATTGCTCCTTGCTCCTTCTACTCTTCTTTCTTCTTCTTCTTCTTCTTCTTCTTTCTTCTTCTTCTTCTTTTTATCTTCTTCTTCTTCTTCTTCTTCTTCTTCTTCTTCTTCTTCTTCTTCTTCTTCTTCTTACTTTCTTCTATTCTTTCTTCTTCTTCGTACTTCTTGTTGTTTCTTCATTCTTAATTATTATTATTATTTAATTGTATTAAGTTATATATTATTTAATATCTGATTATTATAATTTAACTTAATTATATTAAATAAATCTTTGTTATTTTATTTTTTAATTTTATAATTATTAATAAAGTTATTATTGATTTTAATTTAATTGATAATTATTATATAGGTTAATTACACAGACTTCAATTGATAATATTTGATTTATTAATAATTATCACTAAAATACAAATATTTTTATATATTTGAATCTGTGTAGTATTCAATATTATTTAAAAAATTAATTATATAAATTTATAAATATGTCTAATTTTATCTATCATTATATCTAATTTATTTTATATATTATTCACAATTATTATAGTGTATATATTATTCTATCTATAATCTATTATATATATTATTATTATTATAAAATTCTTATTATTTCTAACTAATTATAGTTTAAAATTATAAATTAATATTATTTAATTTGCATAAATTGATAATAATTTAAAAATAGTCTTTGTTAGTTGAAAGGGATTTTATTTTTGTTTCGGTAAAAGTCTTTATTTTCATATTTTCTAATCCATTATTATTATTAATTATTTATATCAAACAGTGAGGTTGTTATTATATATATATTAAATGCAAGCTTTTTATTCATTATATATTATTATTTATAATTAATTATTATTATTATGAGTTATATAAATCTTATAATTGACGAGACCGCGGGACTAAAATCAGAACGGCCTTGGTTTATTTTTATTTATAACTCACACACACACACACTTTTTAAAACGCATCCCTTTATAATTTATTTTAAAATGTCATCATTATTTCATTATGACCTAGACCTCTAATCGTTATTTCAATAGTAGATCACTTAATATTGATATTGTGTTATTTACTATAATTATTTATAAGGGAATTTAGAATTTTAAAGTATTATATTATTTATATCATTATGTGTTCCCTTCAATATTATATATCGAATCTATTATTTTATTAATGAATTTCCATATTATTAATTATTAATATTATTAATTGTTATCATATATCTTTAATTTATATTATTATCTTTCAAAGAAATACATTATAATTATATTGTAATATCATATCACATTATAGTATATAGTCTATTTTTACTATGTAATGTTAATTTAATTAAGTCTTTATAATAATCTTTATGATATACTATTTCATTCATTATTTATATATTATTTAATTGATTATTATACCTCTAGCCGAAACAATACTGTTTATCTGTTCTTATTTATTTAACAAATATCATATAATCCATGTATGTGAATATATATAATATTATTAAAGACTATATATTTATAGCTCCCATACTCGGTCAAAGTAAAATATTATACTTTATATTTACGGAAATATAATATAATTGAATATTATAATTTATAAGGAATTGGTGATCATATTCTATATAGTACATTGTAGTTAAAAACTAAGTCTAAGTATAATAGATATCCATTAATATATACTGTATTTAGGTATAATATTATATTAATACATTATATATATTAATATAATATATCTATATACATATATTAATCTTAAATATCTATCATTTATTACTTAAACCTTATACACAAATTATGATTAACCCATAACGACCCTATTATGAAATGTAGTAAATACTCGACGAACCAATACTGTGTACTTTATTAAATCATTATAATTAGTAGTAATCAAAATAGAATCAATTATAGATCTACATAGCGAGTACTATAATATATCATTATCGATTAAGAAGGGATATATAATTGATTATTGTATGTTAGGTACTAATTAACTTCTGCTTCTCACTAATATGGAACTTCATGATTCACCGTTTGCCAAATATACAAGAAAGGCTAAATTGCAGTTATGATAGGCGGGGGACAGTGTAACGAATTATAATTTTTTTTTTTGTTTTAATTTATTTTTTTTATTTTTATTTTTTTTATTTTTTTTATTTTAATTTATGTTTTTATTTTTTATAAAACTAAAGTGTATCTATCAATTTTTGCCAGTAGACAATATCGAAAACTAGGCATTAGCTTACTAGGAGTATAGTATATTTTATATTATATAAGTAAAACTAATAATTGAGTTTATTTCTTATCTTAAATAGATGCCAGAATTATTTACAATCTTTTATCAAAATTTGATGAGATATTATTAATACATTTAATGTTGAAGATGACTGTTAGTTTCAAAAACGTTAATATGTTCAGAATTTTATGTATATTTGCTAAGTAGTATCTCACCATATATAACCGTAATGTGTTAGTGTTGTAACTTATTAAATTACGAATGAGTTTCGGATTTATTTATTATTCTTCTTTTCCCAAAACCAATTTAATTTTTTTGGACACTTTTTTATAAATATTTCCTCTTGTACTAAATATTTTTTCACAAGTATATAATACACTTATTTTTATGGAACACCCTATTATAAGTAGAGTTCATGGACATAACCTTAATATATTATTACTACCAAAAAATTTACCATTCTCTTTATGGTTTGGAGTGATACATCTTTTTTTATTCACTCACCGCGAACGATATTGCCTACTAGAATAAACTTACTGCCACTCACATTAATGCCCTTATATTACATACCTCAGAATCTCCACTCACAAACTCCATCTTCTTGGTGATACAGCATAACTACTAATACAGCATTAATCACAAAAAAAGTAAAATATGATAGTGTTATCATCATGAAATAAAATACTTATTTTCGAACTTAATATGTAATTCACCAAAACTTAATCTCTCAACAGCTCTTTTTTTTGTGCGAACAAGTAACAATCTATATAAACAAGATTCTCAAACTACTATTTTACACAATATCTCTATGTTTCCATAACTAACCAAGTTCAACTATCTCATCCATGGGAACCTCTACTCATTATTACCACGATTCCAAATAGACTAATCATCGAATGATCAACCGACTAGTACAATAATCGTATTCATCAATTTCCCCTCAAACATAAAAATCTATCAGATGGATCATATCTACTGATTCTATTTTGGGAACAAACCCTTTTTAAAATAATTGTTCTGAAAGACTATACCACCCGTAGCATCTCCAGAAGTATAATATTAGTTGATATCTATATTTTGTTCTACGAATTCCCGTAAAAAGTTCGATAGGTAATGTATTTTTTTCCGTTATTTATTTATTTCTCCTAAATACTAATTAAATCGTTTAATGCATGGTCCCGTTTACATTTATTGTAATTCCAAAGTAGATGGTGTAATAATGTATTGGTTTTATTTTATTCGACTATAACTTATCTTATATATGTATTATAGTAATAATTTATGGTTTATTATTCCAAGGTTCCCATTGGAGTTAATATAAATAATTATTTCCTGTTACTATATTTATAATATGTGACTTTCATAAGCTAAATATAAAATTAATGTTATATATATAGAAATTAAGAAAGAAAGAGAGAGAAGAGTAGATCCAGATGAGATTAGGTAAAGAATAATAAGAGAGTTATATATGTGAAAGTTAGAAATTATTATATGATTATAGAGATAGTATATGTTATATATATATTAAGGTTATTATATTTTATAATATACTTATTTTATTAATAATGAATAAGAGAGAAGAGATAAGAGAGTAAGTAGAGATAGAGAATTAATGAATATTACTTGCGATATGAAAGAGAGAGTGCATGATTAAGAGATGTGTGAGCCCTAGATAAAATAGTAAGTAAGTTTAAGTAATTAGGAAGAGAGAGGGAGAGAGTGAGGATATGTTATAGATGATATATATATAAACATGAGGGTATGAAATACTATAATATAAATTTTAGTATAAATAATTATGAGAGAGTGATTGGATTAGATTGTATCCTAAGTAGATTAGAATCAGAAGAGGGTATAGAGAGTTATATCAATAGGAGTACGAAGCAAGAGAATGAGATAGAAGGTGAGAG